>LUCH01002626.1:0-52598 GCA_013368495.1 Paragonimus heterotremus
TAGAAAATGTCATACTCATAGGCTTATACAGGTATATATATATATATATATATAAATATATGAAAATATATATCGTTATACAAATCGACGCATTTGTTTCCTTTATTTCTATGTGAATATATGCACTACTACAACGGAAAATCAATAATTATATGCTATTGACCAGAAAGCGTTTCCTGATATTAATTAAATTGCCAACGGATTTATCCGTCAACCAATCAGAAAATTCGACAGTTCAAAATAATTTTTCCCGGGTATGAAAAGATACCGCTTCCCGTAGCCGACAGGTTATACAGCTCAGTCATCTTAGAACTGGCAGAAAATGATCCAAAAACTGTTGCGATGACGCTAGCCGCAACAGTTGAAAGAGGACCAGCGGAAATTCGGAACGTTGGTTGGACACGATATAGAATAACGAGGTTTTGTTGAACCTAACCACTGCCCACTGGGATGCTTTTGCACCAGTAGTTTTAAGTGTAGTCTTAAAGCTTATTTCTGTAACCATTCCGTGAAAGCGTGCCATGACAACAAAAACAAACAGTAATGTCCCGTTCGTTTGTCAGTCTGAAAGTTAGTTTATACACCTCAAAGAAGTCGCAAAATTGTTTGTGGCACATCAAAGACGATTCGCTTCTGATCGCGCCTTCTACCTTCATACAAATTCATTCCAACTCTCTCGAAAATGAAGCACCAAAGCTTATGTGTGTATAACTGAACATAGAACTTCTTTTGTAGTCGTCATATCTAAAACCGACATTTCCAAATAACATGTCAAGGATTGTTACGGTGCTGTTAAAGGCCAACATGTAAGACATAGAACGCACGACCTAGGGTACGCTTCCTCACTCTATGAACGAGGTACGCCCTGGATACAAATAATTTCTCCTCTTCCGAACGATATGCCTATTGATCCAAGATTTGAAAAGCGTCCAACTCTCACCGCTGACTTTATTTGGTTGCAAAAAATTTCTGGTAATTGAGTCAATGATTATTAGGCCACTTCAGTGCTTTGACCAACAAGGTGCATATATATACGGATACATCGCCTGGTAGGTCTGTTCATTCTACCCCAGTGGATGTCCACAACTGAACACACACAACACACCCATGACGAACTCCCTTCGACGGATTATTCCACACTAGATTGTCTGTCATTGCCTGAATAAGAATTGCAGTTTGACCAAACATTCTCATGTTTCACCTGGTTAGCTTAGTTGATTTGTTGAATATGAACACGACTGCATCATGGAAATACAACGATGTAATCAATCAACTTTATCTGCTCTGACTGACTATTAGAGCATTTCTGTTTGCTGTTTGTTTTCTTGATGAAATTCCTCTTAATAGAATGAAATTCAGCAAGTTGATTTGAACATCGTAGCATCATGGTGGTGCTTTTGCACTACTGCAGTGTGCTTATACTGTACAACCCATTAGTGATGAGTCCGCTGGGGGTACAGCGCTTTCAGAGAATGGAAAATGTGTTCGACATTTAAATAATCAAGACAGTCCTAGCCGATAACAAACAAAGCACCCGAGATAACTGCATATTTGTGAGCAAAATCGTTCGATAAAAGATATCTTTGCGACCACCGACCTACTAAACGGACAAGATGAAGAACCAAACTTATTACAAATATGATCTCGGAAACTTCTTATAATCGTTCTGTAAAAGGGTAGTCAGTCATGCAAACGTAAGAAAACGATAATAATTTTGGGAAAAATGAAGGACGGAGTTCAAATACGGAATTAATTCATGATACTGTGAACTAGAAATTACCCTGGCCATTTTATTTCGCACGATGTCTTAACTGGATTATTCAAAGCTTGGTAGATTTGTCATTTGTTGAACCTGCCTTCAGTTTTTTTCTTAAGCTGAATCTTGCAATAAGTCTTGAATCGTTTTGACGAGATTATATGACTGGGAAGGTTGAACCGTCATACAGGACATCGTTTGGCAAAGTTCAGCCTGCAAACAAATGTTAACATGATGATAGCAGAATACCGTATGCATATATCGGTACAATTTCCCCGTCAATTTGATAAAGTAATCGACCATGACATTGAACTACTCACGTATTTTCAGTAGCGTCAGGTCAAAACGGTTTTAAAAAGAAAACTGTCGAAAAGGCAGTTCACACGTTGCCACCTGGTAAGCACTTTTGAAAAACGTAATTAGGGTGATATACAGCTGTCAGCAGATAATAAACCTCCAAACACAAGTTTTGTAAAGGGCACTGCCCTCATGATGATCATCTTACACTTTAATAAGTGTGCATTTTCTCAACAGTCAATTGCCCAGAGTGAAATGTTGCTGACATGACTGTCGTAGTAAAACTCCTTCTCAGTAGATTGGTAAGTATCGATCATTTATGCAAGTATAACTCTCCCAGTGAATTCCGCAGGGTACATTTATTTGTTCACCAAAATTTCAACTTGTTTAAGGGTGACATACACTGATTGAGTGTTCTTTTTCACCTGATCAGTGGATTGTACGATCAATGAAGATCAATTTCAAAATTTTATGATTAGCCTGTTCTCTGCGACAACGACCGCCGTGGAGTGAATGGGAAATCAGCAGTCATATGAAACTTCAACCATCTCAGTGCTTTAAAAATAGTGTACAGAGTCAGTTGTACCTGTCGGATGAACAAATGAAGGTTACTTGCCCAAGTGATTGTAAAAGGTAGAGCTTATGAATAGTCGGTTTTCACTAACGGGTATGTGAACCGTGTTAAACGAATCGCTTGTTGTAGCACCAGAGTACACTACTGTCAGTCGGCGAGCGACTTCCCGGTCAGTGTAAGTCCTTATACAGCAATATGAGAGTGACTAATCGCAATTAATGTAAAGTGCTTCTGTCGGTTCAGCGCAGACTAAGCCCTGCTGCTCCACAATGCTTTCGTCCATAGGTTGCAAAATAGTGCCGTTCAGCAAAATTGTCAAAACACATGAAGGGAGAACACTCGCACTGTCCACTACTCAAAAGAGCAGTAGCATATCCCTCACTTCAGCTTACACGACCGATATATTTCGTGGTAACAGGTCGTAGCATGCAAAAACATGGTGTTATGTATATATCTATTTAATCAACAAGGTGGCCGAAAGATACTAACTATATAGTTAAAGCAAAACGTGGGAAATCATTTGGATTATGTTTTTTTGAAAGAACTAATATTTTGAGCCACACTTTCAAAATGTCTTCCCAGACTCGGGTTTTGTTCTTGCTAAAGTAAGTCGGTAACAGCGTTCGTATTTGATAATTTAGTCGTATCAAAAACGAAGTCACTGGTGCATTAAACAACAGGTTTGCCTCAGGAAAACTTGGCCGAAGTTCTAGTCCTAGCCGTAGCAACGAACTCTGATTGGAGTAAAACCCACGTACTCATATTATCTTTATAGCAACCGACTAAAATGCGTATCACTGTGTGACATCTGTCATCGATTGTCAATACCGCCCAACTAACATGAACAAACCTGCAACTACTAACGAGTAATCAGTATACTGCCTAACAAATTGACGAAGTCTTTGACTTCCCAGTGGAAAAAGTTCTACTCCTGGGCTCATCGACTGAGTTACCGGCATAGTTAGTCTGTTTTCGATGCATTACAACAACCTGAGCACCACTCACAGACGAATATGCCCGGGTGTTTACATACGAAACTTCAGTCGTACCTAATGCGAAGTCGCTTAAGTAGTGGTTTTGTATGATCACCTCCTGAATGTGCGACTGAATTTATGGTACGGACTGGCTTCAGAATGATCGGGATTTGAGTAAAGTTGTTCTTTTTGAAAAGGGGAAAGCTGAACCGTCAGTGCCACTGTAATAGCTGTGCTTAACTGTCAGTAATACTCAGTCAAAATTTATCAATTTTCGCCAGTAATGAAACCATAATTTTTGAATGAAATTACCCACCGAAGTCATGTAGATAATGAACACGATTAATTCCTTATAGTTGAGCATCAAGCATTACAAGAACTTAGCTAATCGGCCAACATAGATTGTAATTTAGGTGTTCGCTATCGTTGCTTCAAAATGTGGGTTGAATTGATCGTGTCAATGGCAGTTTAGTGTCGGCATGATTTCTGTGCGCATTGGTGAGGGTTGCACAAACAGTTACCAGAATATTTGTCAGCGATAAACGTTGGGAACTCCACCATATTACATCAGTCTAATGGGGCCCTGTGAGCTATCTGAATGATATCTTTTTACTGAAGGAACGTGTGGGGTTGGTTAGCTGACCAAAAGTCATACTCAAATCCGTTTCAGTCCCACCACAATTCGCCCAGTCAGTCTAGTCAGTCACCATGCAGGACGATCAGCGTGGTAAACTAAGAGGAAAAATAAATGCGTGCACGCAGCGGGTAACTTGTCTTCGAGCTATGAAAAGTCTCGTAGGGTGAATAGGAGTCCACTTACATATTAGTAGCAATATAAGTTTTTTCGACTCAACGTTCCTTATTGATGTTAGAATTTCACTCACATACCCTCCCTTAAAAGGAAGACATTTCTTAACGCGTAGATTAAGCTGAATTGCAGTTTAGCCGCTCACATCGCCTTTTGGATGAAACGCATTTCGTAACAACTCTCTATGAGTACTCCACACAGTAAACCTAGTTCAC
The DNA here is from genome assembly GCA_013368495.1 of Paragonimus heterotremus. Classification (NCBI taxonomy): domain Eukaryota; kingdom Metazoa; phylum Platyhelminthes; class Trematoda; order Plagiorchiida; family Troglotrematidae; genus Paragonimus; species Paragonimus heterotremus. Next base: position 4,625 of record LUCH01002626.1, read on the forward strand.
TATGTAAGATGACAGTGGTGCAGATCTCGAACGCCTTTCCTGCCACGAAACCCATAAGTTTTCCTTTTGTTTCAGTGAAGGAAACTGCTAAATTCAATACGCCCACCACTTTAATTCTGTTTCCTGTGCACTTTCTGTTGGACGGAAGCACCTTCTATTCAGATTCGTGCTGCTGGAAAACCGACGAAATGCTCTTCATTGACTTAAACCACAATTCCGAGGAGGGGATAGTTGGAAAAATCAGCCATATGTTGAGTACCAAAATGATAGAAGCAACTCGTAGAAGCTATCTGATTGTGTGTCAGTGACACAAAGGGTAATTCTCAGATCCCTGGCATAGAGTTTCAGCTCTCAAACAATAACAACGTTGAAGACATATGGATTTAGGCATTATAAAGCGTACAACTCACGATCTGTGAGAAAACGACAAATTCATTTACTTGCTCTTATTACACTGATGCTAATCACTTTTGGAAATGGTATTTGTGACATGGTTACGCACTTTCTGAAATGACTGTATAATAACCTTCAGTAAGAAGATATTCGGAGTCAGCGTAACTACAAGTTCTGTGTTTTTCAAATATTCTGATTGATTAGATTAAACCAATTTTTTAATCGCTGAAAGCTTCTATGTAGTTGTACACACAACTTCTTCAAAGTGATGTAGATACCATAATAATCTACACTAGGTTAGTAAAATAGATCTTACACAAATGCGTAGTCTGAAATTAAACATTTTCCCAATCTCCAAGCTCTGTTTTCATAGACGCCTGACAATAAGGGTTTACCTACGCAGTCAACCATGACTTGGTTTTCTCCCCATAACACGAAGGTTTCGTTTAAGAATGGAATCTAGACTTGACATTCACGAGACCTTGGTGTAGTTTTTCACCTCAAGTGGTAGAACACATTAGGCGTAAGATTTTTATCGTCGGTTCTAGTTCTTCCGAAATCAAAAACTTCAAAACTCAATCCTCTTATTCCAACAAAAGCACTGCAGAGGAATACAATGTCAATTACTGAAGCCGTGTGCTAGGAAAACGGCGTGAGTGGTGCATTCAGGTGAATTACAGATGTATCTGTGTAGCTTGAACCCTAGACAATCCATTCTCTGTTTACTTTTTGTTCAACATAGTGCGTTCGGCTAAAGGTTTTGTATGCTTGCTGGTGGACTGAGTCTACAATCAGCTTTACAGCCGTATCAAAACCGTATATTTTCCAACTGTTGTCTTCGAAAAATATCGGTGACAGTCAATTGACTTGGTCGTTCTAGAGTAGATCTGAAGTAAACAATTCCCTGAGGTTTATTTTTAATTCCGTAGATTAGTGACCGTACAGTTTTCTCTGTACTTGCAGAAAATGCCAATTGTTCCGTATATCTTTCCTTTCCTTTCAATCATTTGTTACCCAGAAGTAACTTCCTAGATTTTAATGAGCGGTTTCAGAAGTAAATTTGTTCATGTCATTATTCATCCGACTATATCATGTGTTTAGTGAGTGAACCTATGTATGCTGATATATGAGAGGTCTATAATATGTATTGTTTGTGCAAATCTCATTGTAATCTTAATAGGCATTACGTTATTGAAAGCCAGCACAAAAGTCAACTGTAACTTAACTTTGCTCCTGTGTAAATATGACCTGTTCTTTTCGTAGAAAAAATAAAATAATCTTATTTTGTGCACATTTAACCATTCAGTCAACATTGAAGAGAAAACAAGTGCATGCGTCATTCAGTGAGATCACATGCAATTCTGAAAATACAGATGATCAGGGTGAGGGTTGTGCTTTATAAGCGAAATTCCACACCTGCCTTCACCAACATGTTTGAAGATCTTTTGGGTGTATGACTACCACTCAGTGAGTCGATGGCCATTGTGTTCTTCTGTATCACTTAGTACACAAGTGTGCACAACTAACTCACCGCGCATAACTCCGTATATTGTTCCGTGTGTTTCCTTGTTAGTCAACATGGATGGATTCAGTTGTCCACTTAAACGAGATCATGTGGAGAGAAAATTAAAATGTTTGCGCATCACATAGTCGTCCTCAGGGAAAATGCTAGAATCGTACGAATCATGTACATGAAACAAGGTGGAAATGCAGATTGCTACCGGGGATGACTATATTATAACTGTTGGGTGGGATCGTCGGTTCGATAAAGGCGGTAATATTGTGAATTAGTTTTACTCCGCCGTCGTTTGAAACTGTTTCACCAAATGTGCATTTAAACAACACTTTTGGTTTCGCTTCAGGGTCAGTTATTGCTTTAAACAAACGCAGAAGACTACTTTAATAAACTGCTCTTGCTCACGACTGAGATTAACCCTTTTCGCTAGAGGGTGTCATTATTGCGGACGTTTTTCAAAAGAAATCAAGATACAGCTAGATGCGTGAAAGCATCCTTGCTATCTCGTTCTCCTGTTGTAGTAGCTAGATTGTTAATGATGTGTAGTGCAGATTGTCCCTAATTATTGGCATGACGCAAATCGAACAGGAAACTGGAAGCAGTCCTCGATTCCAACAAGATGAGCAACTATTAGTAACGTACAGAGACGTGTGTGTTCTATATTGTATGTTTTAATCAAAACAGTAGAGTTTCATTATTGAGAACACTTATGGAAAATTGGCAGGATAGTGTTTGTGCCCGTTGCTGTGCATTTTCATACACGAAGAAGCCTATTACAAGCTGGTTTGACCAAAATAGTCGCTTTATCTGCAGGGACAACTTTATTAATTACATACTCGGTTTCTCCTAAACGTCAGTACATTTTCTCTGATCGTTGTAGTTTATGTAGTTCAACCTCTAACAGCCTCCGGTCTCTGGTGTTTCCACAATCTCTAAAAAATACTTCGAATGTGTCCCGTATTTTAACGAGCAATATTCTAAACTTAGGTTCGCAAGAATTTCCTTTCACATACCTACTTCTCACTTACTCCGTGTTACTTTGTAACGGTTACGCAACTATTTCGCAAATGAAAAACTCTGGGCGGGGTTTTATTCCATAAAGTCAATCGTTCGCCCAGTTTATTTTCGCTAAACTGTAAACTTGTGATTTAAAAGCTTTGTCATTTTTGACTCTTTTGTATGGTCAATGTGTTAACTGGCAAAACAGTCATGCGGCTGAAGTGGGTTAGCACTGTTGGCCTCTTAGTCACTTTGCATTTGAGGTCATCTAATTATCTTACAAGTCTAGCCCAAGGTATTACTTGGAAACTACATGTGAACCTAGCTACCTGTACGACGGCCAACAGTGTGCAGCCCCAATAAGTGATACATAAGTAAGTATTAGGAAAAAGGTTCCGTTATAAACACAACATTATCGATTACAGAACTCAAGAATACCCTTTGGCTGTCTATCATAACCTCTTTGGCTGTACTCAAAAGTCGAGGGTGCTTTTTTATGTACTCGTCTTTCAGTATGAAAAACCGTTTCGGATAGGAGAAACAGCGGTACTCCAATAAGGGTTTGTGTGTTGGTGATAGTGAGGGAAATACTGCAATAAGTCTATTAGTGTAACTTGTACTGGCTGAAAATCTACCAATTGGAACTTGGTCGGTCGTTGTTCATGTGAGATAACAGACGCATCATGGCGATTGCATCAGATATTAGTCAAAAAAATTACCTAAGCTGTTTCAGTGATTATCCGAATTCTGAAATGATGACAAATATCTGAGACGGTAGGTAACCATGACAATATGCTCATACAACTTCCATTTCAAAATAGGTCGTCAATGGCTTCTAAATCTGAATTTCCACTGCCGAAATTCAGAAATGAAGTGAACATCCAGTAGTTTGGACTAGAAAACGGAGTTGGCGATGTGAACTGTTTTATCAAGGTACCCATCTAATGAAATCTTAGGTTCCCATTACCAAACGGCACCAATCGGAACACGCGTGCTTAACCAAATGACGTTGGTCAAATTCACATTTGTAGAAATTAACGTTCATTTAATTCAAAGTAACTGTTTGTTTAAACGGGAACTACTCGATTGAACGCAAAACATTTTTTCTCTTGGGTTAAATGGCGAGGTAGGTTACAGTTATCACTCAGCGCGGACCGAGGTTGAATACGAAGCGTATTGGAATTGCTCAGGTTTGCTGCCTTTTGACGTACGGTTATGGACTGAGATCATTTTTCAAGCTCAGTTTACACATGTCACTTCTTAACGTAATACGGGCCATTCTAACATTCATCACATTCCACTACACTCCATAAGCGACCTTCGCTCGCTTATGTGACAGAGCGAATCCAATAGGTTTCACCTGTTGATCAACAGATATTCAGCTGATGATTGACTGAGAAGTTGGTCACAAATTCCTTCGGGAATGTCCAACGTTGTGATACGTGGACATGAGTTTCACTGAAGGCTTGTGCATGCTCACAATACAACGTGAACATTGCCAACTTGTAGGTGTGGACAAGTCTTTTTGTTAACATCTTCCGTGCGTTTAGTTACACAAATTTCTCATAGGTGGCATTATTCTCAACCATGGTGAATCAGACTTACTAAATATTTGATGGATTTAACATTCAGCAGCCTTGGTACAACCTTCTGTAGGCGTTCAGTGCCTACTGAGTTCAATGTCCTGACTTCTTAACTCAGTTGGATTTGAGTTTATTCGATCTTTGGGATACTTTTATCGAACAGCTCTTGACAATAAGAAAATTCAAACGCCCACCATCAGTGGTTTGCAATGGGGATTAATAAGATAGTCGATATCGATAATTAGGTATATGTGCTAAAATGTATGATCCAGTTAACGGAAAAACCACACCTACGATTTGCCAGTTTTGTATGGGCTGAACAATACGAACCCACCCTGTTCGTGTGTATGTCCAACATTATCTGACAGCATTTTTGTTTTCAAACGTCTTAAACACAGCCTGTGGGTTTTCTGATTTCCACTCACAATCCGATTAACTTTCGTTAAGGTTACCCCAACTGAACCAAGTGTTTCTGCATGCTCAGCATGTATGTATTTAGTAGTTGTCAACTGTATACACAGGAAGAAACAAAAAGAAAATGGCCATATTAACGAGATACACAGCCAATCTTTATTGCTTGCATACACTGACGTTTGAATCGATTCTCAACAGTGAATAGTACAATTCGTCTATGCGTTGAACTGTTCAAAATGGTTACGGAAATGCTTCCATATTTTACCGCCGACTCCAAATGCAAATGTAACATAGTGTAATTGTTGTAGTTATGATCGATTACAAAATCGAATCGGCAATGTGCAAAACTGAACAGCAAGCTCCTAGGCAATCTAATACGTGAGTCCTGTGAACAAAATTGAGACTGGGACTGTTGCATTAAACTTTAAAATAAATATAGTTGCATGTGAAACAGTTGATTCCCTTCATAAATCTAAGCAAAGCAATAAGAAGACGAACAGTGGTAGATTTTAGCATTTCGTATTACCCTTTCAGTACCATACTATAGTAACCAGGAAAACTAGTGGGGTGGGGGTGGAGAAATATAATAACAAATGAGATGGAGAACTACGGCGAAAAACTATTAGGTTCATGGAAGTCTAAGGCTTACACACACTGCTGGCTTACGAGGACTAATCGCGACCGCCTCAACAAAAAGCGTAGTCATGCGCATTATAATCCTGAATGTTGGTTCCGAATTAATCCGGCGAACGGTGGCCAGCACGGGCCTGGTGGTAGACGAAACCGGAAGTTTACGTGGCCCCATCAGGAAGGAATTAGACTACGCAGTCACGCCCTGAACCCCTTTTGGCAGATGTTCTTCATCCTGGGGTTTAAGCACTTATCGTTTCTGCCCATTTAACGTTTGCTGCATTTACACACAGACCGCTAAATATAGTGTGAGTTGGCACCAACAGGTTGCTCTCCTTTTACTTAAGGTAACGGTAGCTTATTGGTTTGTTCAACGACCACGATTCCAATCGCATTATATGTTCGTTTATTGAGGGTGAGGGGATGTTTCGTGTTTTGAAGTGAAGAAATATCACCCTTGAATGGTAGTTCAATGTAGACTTCCTTCTTCCCAACAGTGGAAACCTTGCCTACAGATGTACGTTGCTGGATGTGTCTACTGATCACTCTCAGCGGATACCCATTATCCTGCAACGTAGTTTTACACAGTCGAAATTCATCAGCTAAACGTTCTGATGAACAAATGTCCCTAGCACGCATAAACGATGTTCTAGTTGATGCTGGCTTGTCCTTCACTGGTGTAAAAGCTAGTGAATTGAATGTACAGACCAGTCCAGGTGGTCCTTTGATACAAAGACCTTCTTACTGATCAGGGGTGAGCTCAATTTCAGCTTTGAAAGTGCCATTACAAAAAGTATTGATGTAAAATTATGAGTACTAGTTGTCTGAAGAAGCAGAAGAGATTTGAATTTGTAGGCATATCAGAGCTATAGTGCTCGAGTTGTAGTTGCGTCCTTTAAAAATGGTACAATACCCATAGTTCATTATATTTGTAACCAGATAGACTCTCACTTTGGCGGTAACCAAGAGACTCGGGTATACTCCCTGTAAAAGTTTATTGTTGATTCGTTTCTGACTTTGAACTTAGCTGAAAACATCAGGCAACACGAAAGGAAGTGTGAATTGGTAACAAGTTCAGTAATGTCGTACAGTCAACGGCCCAAAAACTGTACCAGAGACAATGTAGAGGAAGTTCGTCCGTCACTGGTAGGTATTTTTATCTATTTCATTCTACGAATCAAGGAATATACTAACTGACGTTTGCTTCATTTTAAAAGTGCTACATCAGCTGTATCTGAGCGTAGCCTAGTACGAACAGCATATTACAGGGTATGTAACAATCGTCTGGATGAGAACACACCCAAACCGCTCGGTCAGCTCTACCCGTTTCTTCTTTAAGTTGAATGCCTGTGCGTGGTATTCACAAGCATTTCAAATCAGTCATCTCATTAATGGACCCCATTACAAGGTGAAAGAGTAGGGTGATACGGGAACCTTGATTAGATTAATACCGATAGCAGTGCTGTAGTGTACAATTACATTAGTAAGTGCTGTTACATTGTACTCGTCGACTCAAGTGCGTCAGACACTATTTGCAACCGTGTCCGTATGTACCGTATCGTTCAGGGCAAACTATACACAGCTGAACGTGGAACCGCAGGTCGAGGGTATAAGCAACTTGATGTTGTATGTATGAATATAGGCTTAACTACTTTTAGTGGTTAGGTCCCCTCCCCTTCCTTTTTCCTCCTGTCTTCTTATATAGGGTTCCTTCCCCCTTCGGGGTTGTGTGGCAGTTAAGCTGTTTATGATGATAATGATGATGATGATAACGAGACGGTCAACATTGTCATTAAGAAAAACTCGCTCAATCCAGGGTTAAATAACGGAGCACACAGAAGCCATCTGTGTTGTTTGTTAGGTTTTGAACGATTGTCTCCATTATGTCTTTAAAATAGTTGGCAGTGAACACAGCAACACATCTGCAATTTGCTCTAGGTGTTCAGTATTTTGTCTAGTATTCCAATCTTTCTGTTTGGGGTCTACTTTTCTTTACGCACCATATTTATCAGACGTATTTCTGTTACCATTTCTTTCACTTTACCAGTATGAGACCAACCTATATTGATTGACCGACTTCTGTTTGCCCACTTGTTCGTCGAGTAACGCGTGCAAGAAAGTTGATTTATTTGTTTGTCTGTGTATTCGGTTCTCACTCACATACTCCTGTTTAGTGGTCTATCTCGTTTCTGCAGGCGTGGCTGTGTATATATGTGGACGTGTCACACACGTCCCTGGAGTTGAAAAATGATTGCTGATCAGATGAACTTCACTGTGCTCACTGAATGCCCGAAATTTTTGTTTATATATGAATTCGGGGGTGAAATTGACAAAATCAAACAAGATATTGCCCCAACAAACATAGTGATTAATTATTCTGTATTGCTACTGGTTAGCTTGATGGATTTATCAATTCCGAAGACGCCCAATTGTGAAAAACCCGGACTTCGGCTTAATTCGAACCGCCGATAGAAATAGTCTACTCGGATGAAACAGCTGGCCTACAAACCCACATAATTACCACACAACCCGCATAAACATGTGTAAGTGCACTTTAAATCTTGAACGAGCTAGATGATAACTAACCCTTTCAAGCGATAAACGAATCAACAGTCTGACTAAATTCAGCTATGATCAACTTTTACCACAAATGCCGGTTGTTCAAATCGCGCGATTGAACCTTACAAGCGGTTCTGTAAATCTGAGTATGGCCTGTAAGACTGAGTGCAACAAGGCGGTGTTCTTACGTACAGCTCTCATCATATATATTTCGGTTTGTTTACTTCGTTCTTCCGTCAACTACAAATCAACGGATATCAACAACGCGCACATTTTACAAACAATCAGCTGAAGCAACCTACAAAATGCTGTTCTAGAGAACAAAAATCTGTCGAGTTAACAGTTTATATTCATTTAAATCCTTGCTTAAGATGAGAAGACTACTTAGTAAACAACAATGAAAATGGTGTCTGGTTAGCTACGTTGGATACTACATCAAAATATTCCTTGTCACTCGTGTCCAAATGGTTAGATCAGTAGCTGCGTGGTTATGTTGGGCACTCCGGTGCATAAATCTTTACTTAATCTGTGTGTAAAATTAATCAACATACAACATCGAAACTATCACGGATTTTATTGGTTTGAACGTCACACATAAACTAATGTTTGTCTGTCTATCATTACCGTTACGATTAATCTATTTAGATACTCAGTAGTAGCCGTATTTTTGTCATTGAAGAAAGTGTCCACCTTTTCCGTCCCCTACTAAAATTGCTGTCTGATTCATCGGGACTTCCAAATATCAACACCAAAAATATAAATTACAACACCCTTACTGAAAAATCTTGTTTGATAATGTTATAATGCAGAACAGTCCAATATATGATAAATGTCTATACAAGCTGAGTATTTTAAAGGCTGTAGTAGTCAGTACACACTAACTGCAGACGTCCATCAAAAACTTCTGTTATTCTTACTCAAGAATAATGATATATATGTGTGTGTACAACAAATGTCTCCTTGACTATATTCACCGAAATAAACGTGTTGGTTATAAAGGAAGCAACCATCATCTGTTAATTTTAGGCACCCGCAAATTGGCTGGTAAATGCAAAGCTCGTCACTTTTATTTAAGGTCATTGTACGTCAAAATGCAACCTTCTCAATCCTACCAACTAAACCAACCATCATCTTAGGCATACAAAACTTTCAGTCGCCAATCTGTGGTGTTCAATTTTTTTTAATTTAATTTACCAAACGTTTAGCTTTTATTCCACGTTCTGTAAATGCACCTGACGGAAGGTGTAATTTACGGTTTGGCAACATATATTGATTAAAAATGCAGTAAACGTTTTGTGAGCCAAGTGTGAAACCCAGGTTCGAAAAACAGTGACAATCTTATCTAATACAGTCTGACGACAATATCTGCTCGCGAATACTATTACAGGGCTACTGTGACAGCCTATACCGATTATGTTGGACTGTGTACAGTTTTGAAGAGTGCTGCTTCACAGCATTAATTTCCGACACACTGGTTAAATCATTATCATGATTTGTTGGGTGTATCTCTTATAAGATTGATAAACTAGATATCTGTTGCACGTACCTGACAGTTAACTAATGAAGAGGACTTTTCGAACACATAAGTAACATTGACCCTTGGACCTCTTCGGTAGATTTTTCTCCGGGTTTTTGATTACATAAGTGAAGCAAATTCGGTTTAGCTTCATATGAAAGTCATAGTTAAAATTAGTCTTGGAATGCCGGTTTAATATGGGGAGCCGATTCCATGAAAGGAAGTTAATATAAAAAATTCATATTGTTAATCAACTTTAAGAATTTCGACATAGTTATTTTACCCTCATTTCTAAACATGCATCTTAAAACATCTCGTTATCCTCAGTTTTGAAACACTCAACGATTGTTCAAATTCCTTTCAAGTGTGAACGGATGATCTACACTACGTGTAATGATCAGAAGCTGATCTGTGAAAACTGCTCTGTGCGATACCAGGTATATCTGAGTCTGCTCGTGTGTTTAGTTCCGCCAATATGACATGAATTATATCAACTATCTGGCAGACTATCTTTAGTATGATCGTTAGAAAGCTTCTGCCTAGCAATTTCACACCTCACTGTTTTAACTGATTCTAATATTTTTGTGCATGATGTTCGCATGCTGTAATATCGATATCAAATCCATTTCAGTGAATGCGCAGAGTACTGTACTCATTCCATATTGTTTAGTTAATCTTAACTGCATCACCTAAAATAATAACAATTGGTTCACCTTCGGTTGAGTCGACTGCACTAAACTTAATGGCAACGCTAGGAGAAGTTATTTGATTCACTAGTGGTGAAAAAACTGCTGGCCGTTGGTCCACAGTAGAAATGTGAGTGATCAAATCACAACAGCTGACTTTTGGTCAAACAGTTGAACTCTAGACCCACAGAATTCACGGCATGACAGTACTCATATGCCGTTTTCATCGAGTGCTTTGTTAGCAAGCTGTTGCTGAGAGTACGAAATCAGAAAGTTTCAGTCTCATGTGTCTGCTGGACAATGATAATGGAGAGAAGCCGGTAGCGACAATGGTGAAAAGCAATTTACTCAGTCGGTACTGACTTAAACAGGTTAGAATTGGTTGAGGAACTCTAGCAACAGACCAGCACTGATAGGAAAGTCAAACAGATTTTTGTCTTGAATCCGAAGTAGCACTGACAGGTAAAAGTGATCAGGAATGACAATTGTCGTGAGACTTAACACAACTAACTTTGTGCGAAGAAGACTTTATGTATCAGAGTCAAAACGATCTAGTCGTGGTTTGAACAACTGAGTAATTCGCACAACTTCTCTCTAGAAACCCCGAGGATACCTTCATGTGGTTTATCTGAAAGTAGCGTTGATCAAAATGTTTTCAAGCACAAAAAGGTGCAAAATCATACTACGATTACAAAAGTCAATACTTTAAATTTCAGTTACCAAATTGTTGTGATTGCGAAATGAGCCGTTATCAATGAGTGTTATTTCGTCTGTTATTTTATACAGTACAATGCGACAATGTTTCGTCTGAATCGGAGAATTGAAACCGATATACTAGAGAGATTTCGTTACAAAAGGATATCACTGAAGTTCGGCGCGTTGAAGCACGGATGGAAAACATGCCTAAAGTCTGGCTTTACGATTATTTGTAATAGTTCCGTTTTTAGCTATACCCCGCGCAGTCTGAAAGACTACACATTTCTCATCGTTCTAAGTAAACCAAGGAAAAAATATTGCCTCCCCATGATTCGTTCTCATTAGACTTAAAACAATCGATACTATACAGCTCATTAGCATTTCGCACAAGAAATCATGCTTCCGGTGTTTGCAACGGTGATATAAAACCTGAAAGAAAATATTCTGATAGAGATCTGTTTGTAAGACACGATTGACATTTGCATGCAACCACGCATACATCTACAGCCAATGCTCAATTTTGTTTAATGTGAATGATAACACTATCGACAGACTCAAACTAACCTGCATCGAACAGATCCAGTTAAAAGTAATTACAAAAAGCAGTTTTTAAATCGTTTATCATGAATCATTCGAGCAACTTTGTCGATGTACAACCATTAATGAACACTATCAGCTACTTTTTACAATCAGACATCCGAGTAGTAAACGATTAGCCTTCTCTCCACATAAATCTCAGCAATTTTTCTAAGGCACTGGTTTGGTCAACTTGTAATCTTTGTAACTAGTCGGAGGATAAAAGCGGCTGAGCATTCTGACCTGTCAGCTTTCAGAAAAAGCAGCTTGCATACTTGCATTGCTGTTAATAATGATGAGACCATACGAATGTTAATTTACGCAAGAGTCACCTTTTTCACAAGAGGGTCGAACTGAGTGGATCAAGTTAAATAGATGGTCTGGAGTAAACATGATTTTTATTTGGACTGTTAATCGGAAAATATTCGTTGTAGGGCAACATAATTATCTCTCATGAGAATTTGTGGATTGTCGTACACATGAATTGAACACTGGTTGTTGTCAATCCCAACCTTAAGACTGTGAAAGAAACATCAAGTTACTGCTTTCACTAAAAGTGATTCTCTAGTTTTGGTTTTCTTTGGGTTTATCCGAACTGTACAATTTTTGTCGAAAACATTGGACTACCAAAGATTGTGTCGATTACTGGGCTCTTTTAAAATTAAACGCTCTCTGTTTTGAAGTCCGAATGCTGGTCTGTGAAGTGTTAAAAATCACAACAACAACAAACCCCATGTGCATCGAACGGATTCTTGCAAAAATTCGGAACAACCGCCACCTCAAAACTAGGTTTGCCTTCATGCGGTTTTTGGAAAGCAATGGTAGAAAAATGCCTTTGTCATCACTTTTACAAAGTGTTTTTTCATTTGGAAATCTAACATCGCAAGATTTTTGCGACCAAAATATATTACACTGGCACAAGAACCAACGCGATTTTATTCTCAAAACCAAAGCAAGAAATCAATCCTGCGGATAAAATGAACGTTATTTGCAAAAACAAAGTCTTCAGTGACTGTGGCAGCTAAACCGCACAGAAATTTCAAGTTGAACATCTATATTTGTTTGCAGTCTTCGCATTTCGATAGACTTTCTAGTCAGCCTCTTTCAAGGAGATTAACTCGACTTGGGATTTGCTCTTGTTAGAGTTTGTCCCTGTGCACACGTCAGAGTGATTGGGTTTTCAGATACGACAAGTTGGTTGTGCTTAATGCGAGGTCAATGATAAATTGTTAACACAGTTGCCTAAGGCGAGCTTAGCCGTAGTTCTAGTCTCAATCTTGGCATGAGTATGCAACGTTGAGGGGCCCTAACAACATCAAGACTTGAGTCTAGTGCTTTCCGAAGGTGACTAGTTACATTCTCTGTGAATGCGAAAGGCTGTGGCTAGACGTGAGTGGCTTTCGACTAGAAACTAACCAAGTCCTAAACAATTCACCAGTAGTTGGAAGAAACATGTTTACGCAAATACATGAAAATGAATCTGGCCATCAGAATACACGTTTATTCTTCGATGAGCTTCTTCCATGAGGATCGGACCTAAACACCGCAGACATCTCTATTTAGTTGAACACCATTGTATTAGTCAACAGATCCAGTGAAAAATAAACAATAATTCTGATAAAAAAACACGGGTATATGCGAACAACAGACGTCAGTCGTTATAAAATCCATCACACACAAACGCTGGACCATCCGAGTGAAGGAACCTGGGCAGAGAGCAAAAATGACCAAACTAAGCATGGAAAAACCAACCAAATCACAGTTGAAAAGCGAAAGTGATAGGGTTGGTCTAAAGCCATGGATCTGCCAACCAGATTTCAGGTCAAATTTCACGGTCAGCCAAAAGTGAGCAGTCACACTTCAGGTCAAAAGTTCGAAAACTGCACGTAAAGGCCACCAGGCACGACGATATACTTCAAAAGCCAATATTCTGCAACAAATGACATTTATACGAACAAGCATCTACGCCTTAGATGTCAATATTGAAGTGTGAATACTGTGAGTTCGAACTTTTTCAGCGCTTAATTACAGTGCCATTGTTCACTAACCCTAATGATCGTGAATTTCAAATAAGTTGGTTTACAATCGTTTCACCGTTCTAGTTGTCTGTATGGACCGGATTATAGTCATCAACGATTGGAAAACTGTTCAATTGTGGATCGCATGTGAAGTTTGTCCGCTTGACGAACCATACTCTGTGATGTTTTTTCAATTACAGTCTTGTGTATGCTGTCTGGAAATACCTTGGAAGATGTAGAAAAGGTTACAAGTTATAGAGCTAGAAGTCCCTTACCTTGTATACTTTTGTTTTAAGGTCCCTAGTTAGACTTGTTAGCAATCTGCCTCTTGCCATGAATTCATAATCCCCTGATTTACCGGTTTTAGTTGATAAGGTCTGTTATGTATGTGTATTTGGCACGAGAACACATATGTCGGCTGCCTCCGCCCCTAGGTCATCTTGTGGTTTAAGGAGTTCATTACCACTACTAACTTGTCTATCTCAAGTGAGAAAACCAGAAAATCGCTAAGGCTGTTCTTTCAGTGTTCCCCAACAAACGCAGTTTTTGTTCCGCAGAGAGACCTGTAGCGGGAAATTCTTTTGGCGTCACAAGTTCCGTTAAACAAGCTTCGAGTCATAATGTTCCGTGACGTAGCTTGGGAAAAAATTTACATTCGTAATTTGGTTAACAATAAGCTGGTGGTGACTGATTAATGTGATAGTGTTATCGTCATGCTTGTCCCCAATTCACCAGGTGACGATTGGGACAATGAAGGAAAACGGTGAAGACTATCGTCAGTTCCGCGTGGACGAACTAGTTTTCGAAGTTATCGCATGTGTTGTATTTAGTGTACCAGTTCTGAGCAGAGCAAAACTCATCTGAATCTACATTGTGAGGACTGTCGATTATGTCTTACTGTTCTTTTACAGTGCCGCAGATTGTTTCTCCAACGAGATTGTGAATCAGCACTACCTATCTTGCTCCAGAATTTGTCGTAAAGTATATGGTTTGTCTTCCCTGCAGTAGGGTCGGTCTACCCTGTGTATATCCGTACGTCCATCCATGCCATCTAGTATAGCAATTCAGTATTTGCCACGATTTTCTAAGCCGTCTGGTATACACCTCGGTGTTTAAGATTATCAGTTCACTAAGGTATTTTATCGTACACCATCTTCTTTTCGTACAAAAGTGAACCAATTACTACACTGGGATTTATAACTACCTTGTTTTCCCCCATCTACCTGATGTGTGATATCAGCCTATTATAAATCACTTTTTCATCACTACGAAATGCTACGAGCAAACAATACCAGCACGGTTTTATTGTAATCTAGACATTGAGTTTTACGCAGCACATTGGTGAACTGAACGCAGTCCCAGCCAGTAGCGACTACTCAAATACAGTTTCGCTAAGGAGCGGTTTGCGACTGACGATCACGAGATCATTGCACCACACGGGCTAAATTATCATGCAGTCGGTTTATCTGGCTCTATCTTCAGCATGAGCTTTGTCTCTTTGGCGACTGACGATCACATAGATTTTTGAATAACTGTTGAGGATAAAACAACGTGACTACTTGTAATCGCAGACATTTTACTCTCTTTCGTTCTTCCGATAATCCCTGTCGTGTATTTGCTAAAATGCTTTCTGAAGCTCTTGCTTAATCCGCATCACTAGTATTCATCTAACGGAACAAACCTTCCAGTCAACCATACCGTCTCACTCTTAGATTTATTTTGAAGAAAAAAACCGCTTGTACTGACTTTCAGCTGTTCGTCTGTGGCAAAACAACAAGATCTACTTTATCGTACGAAATCATAAGGGCTGTCTTCATTACTAACAGTATCTCACCGAGCACTGCGTCACCGATCCGAATAGCCTTCTCCGATTTGTACTGTCAACAAGCAAGGGGATTATCGAGATGCCTGAACTCCTAGGTCTATGAAAACCCGTTAGCAACGATGGTAAATTCGTTTATGTCCTGTCTAACTTCTGCAACACTAGGTTTGTGGAGTCAAATTCAGTCCTTCAAGTCCTACCTGCCGATGAAGTTGGTGCCATAAACACAGTGAATACTTTCTCCTTGGTAGTGTCTTTAGTCCAGTTGGGACAAATTTGATGGTTTGTTTGGACTGCCTCCTAGGTCCTTGTATAAAGAATCTGAGCCGCTTCCTTACACTCACGGTCTATATTTTACTCAATCTATCACCTGAGGAGCAGTATTCAACAAGCGGAAACGCTCAAACACCACACCCGTTTTCAAGAGAGGAAGACAAAATTATCCTAGGGATTATCTTCCAGTCGTGTTACTATCGTGCATCTCGAAAATATTGAGGGCGCTCATAAACAGCTTGTTCCATAAACATATTCCTGTTACCTTTGTTTTTTCCCTCAAAACTGGGTCATCTTGAAGATAATTTTCCCATTTGTGGCCGGCCTGTAAGATTTCGCCACTGTAAGAAACTTTTCGCTATAACGTTGTTTACCAATTTCAAAAAATATCGGCCTATTTTAACGAATCCTCAGGATGTTTTTATGTCGTTGACCTAACCCGAAGATGCACTCGATCGGATGCAGAGGCTAGTAAGTTTACCAGCCGTATTAGATTTGCGAAAATATTGCACAAACCATGTTTTATGTAACACCCCGTTTGCACATAAGTTTTCGGAATGTCACAGACAGTAACTTTCGGATACCATCCGAATGCACGAGCACTAGTTCTCCCCAGGCCAAAAAGTGAATTTTTCAGAAGATTCCTATCTTCCTGCCTTCTTTTACAATCTTCAACATACCGATAGACTTTCTACTGAATTTCTGTACATTCAACCTCCAAATATCTCATATTCGCCTCCCATAATCGTTTTTTCTATTCCATAAGAACAAACGAGCGGCTCGTTTCAGGTGTTTTGGCTCCTGCGACGCCAAATTCCGTCGACCGTTGTGTTCCATGTATACCTTTGATTTAGTGTGCTTAATTCCAAGGTCTGCAGTTTTGCGTTGGTCTTCGCTTTCCGTCCCGAAGCAACAAACTTTTTTACGAACCTCTTGCGTCCTTGGTGTAAGTATAGCTCATCCGAATTTTGCAGGTAAGGCGTTAGGGCACATGCTGTTAGTTTACTATATTTGATATTAAGCCCAGTAGTGCAGATGCTGCATCCGATCCTGTTCCCCACTGCCTCAAGATGTGTATTACCCCTACAAAGTAGGTCAGTGATCTAAAGCAACAGGCAAATGTATATAGTTATCTTAGTGGGCTTCTGAAGTGATGATATGGTATCAGTGATCATTATGAGTAATAAGTGGACGACGGAGAAGCCGAAATAGAAATGAGCATACATTGTTAGTACGATTTGTTGTTTGGCAGTCCTTAAGTCACGAGCGGGGTCAGTTCGAAATCAACAGTAGAAAGTAACTCACTTGATAACATTTTGTCACAGATATCACAAAATCTTCTTCTCTACTCCTAGTTCAATCTCCCCAGAGAAACCTTCATATATATGTTAGGGAAAGCTGATGTCCTGCTTTGACGGTATAATGACTGTGTCCAAGCAAACAGCTTTAGAAGGTCATTAATTGCTCTGTAAATGTCATTCATGCACCATCATTCTGTTAGCATCCACTGATCAGTGCAAAAATCAATTAGTTGAGGCAACTGTATTGATGCCATATAACTCGACCAGATGGATTACGTTGTTTTACTCGACAAATTATTTGGTTATGGAATACCAGGTTTCCTCTACATATTGCATCCTACCAAACGTGGTTAAAGATTGTACGTAAGCTTTGTATTCTCTACTTGTAGGCGTAGTTTTAGCTAAGGTACCCAAAGGTATATTTCCTAAGGCGTTTCATTTTCTGAAAATTATTAATGAGTCTCACGCTAAATTCTAGTTGTCAGATTTCAATAATGACCTCAAAATGTGGATGTCATTGACGTTGGTTATGATTCTTTTGTTCTGCGTTGTCACGCTGAGAGTCTAACTCACAGGTTTCAAGTAAGCCAGCTTTACTGCAACGCTGACGAGATTGAAGTTTTACACATTTACAGCTCAATAAATACCACATCACCAAGACCTTCTTCAAACAATTCTCATCTAGGAGAACATAGACATTTCTTGGTTTGTACAGTTACTCGAGCTCTCCGAACACTAAAGCGAATACTACGTAGGCTGAAAACATTTTAGAATCATACAAAGGAATGTTCAATCAGTTATATCCTCGTTATTTCTAGCACCTTTAAAATAGGTTTATCTGACCACAACTTAGGAATGAAGCCGCGATTCGGCCAACCTCTCTATACAAAGCATAGTTACATTTGAATAGTGCGAAACGTACCACGTTTCAGGTCTGAACTTTAAGCCTTTGCGGAGAAATCCTAACCTCGCTTAGCATTTATACTTTGGAATACCATTAATTCCTAGACATGACGCCCACCTTTCTGACCTTGAAACCTCCTACTCACCCCTGTCAATTGACTTTCACTGAGGAAAATTTCACTACATCCAGGAGTCACCCTATCAAACGCGATGTTCGGCATGACGTATTTGAATCCAGGCATAGCCTTTTCTTACCGCGCGTTTTCACTGCTTGAAGTACCCACCGTTGGCCGTGCCGTTTTCGTTAATTCTGTACCACATTTCAAAGCTGGCCCATTATTACTTCACTCCATTTATTGCGCTCGTATCTGCATTTCCATTTATCACCGAAGAACTTGCGATTTTGTGCACTGAAATAAAGAATTCTGGCAAGCACATTTTTTGGTTATGAAATGTTCCACTGATTAGGCCCATGCGAGTGACAAATTATTCCGAAAATCTCCCCGAACTATGAACTTCATCACTATTTTGAAAAACCATAAAATCGTATTTATTTTGTCAGCGAAGGCAGTGTACCCCGGTTATAAAATGACAGTTGTAATTTTTTAGTAAAAAGCTCAATTCTCAATCAATAGTCACTTTCACATCCCAGACAATCTATTGTTAATGTGTCAACGAGGAATTAACAGTTGAGTAAAGTTAAATCAGCAACTTGCATCGTGCGTGAGAAAACTTCCGTACCCACAACTTTCTTGGAAGAAACTTGGTGTTATCATTGACTTGTATGGCAACTAGGGATGCTTGATATAATGTAGCTGAATCTATCTTGTCGATAAATCCTGTGGTTATACGACAGTGAACAAATATGCAATAGCTCCTGACTTGCATCTGGCACAACTAAATGGTACAGTAGATGCAGAGGTCGTGCAGTCGTTTGACACAGAGTAGAAGTACTGAAATGAGGAGACTCGGAGTTGGTGTATGCTTGCCCTAAAATCACTATCATGCAGGTTCTCAGCTATCCACGAAATGCTCAAACACATGTCACAAGTAGTCACAAATTAATACGCCAATAACACAGCAAGTATATCTCGTGCGCATAAGCCGAGTGAGTTTGTCATACACGTCTCAAAGCTACACTGTATAGTTGGTGACATTATACTTGCACTGTGCTTATCATATGTGTTGACTGTCACAGTCTTGATCGACGGGGGTCAGTAACATAAATTAATCATATATACCATTTGTGTGGCACTGTTATCTTAAGTAGGCAAACCTGGTGGGTAGCGACCTTCAACACAAAAGTTGGCGGCAACCTGAGGGGGTGTATACCGCACAAACATCAGTGGTAATGTTGTACAAAAATGACGTAAAATTTATCGTGGGGCAGTTTTGGCTAGTTGTCGCCGATTTTTTCTTTCTCCTTCACGAACGTCTACAATTAGCTCTAATTTCTTACCACGTCACATCATTTGTTTATGAATTAATAAATCGTTTTGCAAACTAGCAACAGAAATTACAACGATTTGCAAGATGATATTCATATACATAGACAAAAGAAGTCTATGTAAAACTATCGAGAAACTTCGAAAACTTTTTGGTTAAAAGATAACCTACAGACAACTGATATATACTCGCAAATGTATACGTGTGAGAATAGAAAAGTCGTGGATACACTACACAAAGAGCACCCAAATGAAGATACTAGGAAACAAAACAATACACGCTTTCTTTCAAGTGAAAGAAGTCAGTTTTGTGTTGTACACTAGGGGAGATTCTGCTGATTTTGTGTACAAAGAGGTGATCAGACATGTGCGTTTTTGACGGAAGGACAAACGAAACCACCGGAACTCAGCGATATCAATATCTAAGAGCACATTAGAATTAAAAAAGGAGTCGAAGTTGTTTCACGGAAAATAAGGCTGTCTGCTTGTTTGAACACGGTTTTAGTTCAAAATTTCGACCGGTATTCCGCTCAAATTGAAATAAACTACCTACTATCCACCAGTATGTATGAAGAACAGCTAAAAACGTTCCGCAACTTCAACCTGACAAGCAGTCTTAATTGTTGGATGGTTAACTGGAGACGATAAAAATGTTGTCCACTTCGAAATGATCAAGCAACCAGCGTATTAATCTGAGACATAAGTCACTGAGCGTTTTGATAAAATACGTCTATCAAACTTAGTGCATGATCAATAACACTCGAATTTAGTGTACTTGTTGGGGGTACTGACAGAGGAACCTGTATGGAGTAAAAGCTGAGAGCAAATGTGAATTGTGTTCAACTTACATTTGAGAAGAATTTAAACGATTTATGCAAGCTTTTCAGAAAATACTTCTCATTTTAAAAAAATCCGAGATTCCCACATTACCAGCAATTCTTTTACGACTACCTCAGATGCATTTGTCAGCTTTAGTCAACTGACCCTTTTCGTAATTTCAAATGTTGCGAGCAAGTTTTCCTAGTTTTTTATCTTTTAGAAGCGAATGGTAACAACTGAATAAATTTGACTGTCTGCTAACACAAGGTTAGTTACGACGCATTCAAAAACGTTTTTAAGACAGAACATTTCGAACAGTTAAATTTCATTTAATTTGAAGTTTTCTGCTTGCAACGAAAACCTGAATATGTGTCTACACAGAATGTTTACAATTCAATTACAGTTTTCTGATTACTTCAAAGCTTCCTTGACGGTATCTGATGTTAGACATTGAGGGCGAGAAAAAACTAGAATAGAAATTCCCAAATGACTGAAAAGGTGATTATCTACACAGTCTACACTTATTGAAAATTACCGTAGGGCTGATTAGTCAGCTGAATCATCGATGGGATTGTGAATCATCATCGTTTATGGACCAAATAAGCGAGCGAGTTAAAACGGAGCAGTAGCGAAACTAAATTAGGTAATTTTCATACAGTTAAGAAAATGACTGTTTGGAGCAAACATTGATTTCACTACAAATTAACATCTAGCTATAAATTATTTTACTACGTTGACTTTTTCAATGTACAGTGATTTTGTGTAACAAGAAGCCATTTATAAAGTTCGTATATTATGAATTAAGTAAATAAACCATTAGTGCAGTCAATGAACAGTGAGGTTTGCTTATTCAGTTAGTGTTAAGTTGCAGGAAAAAAAATTTCAATCTCCGGTTTTCTTAAAACAATCGGGAAGCTTTTAAACGGCGACCAACAGCTTTGGTTGTTCATTATTAAAGTTCTACCAGTAACACGGTCACTGAACACCGGTAATCAACAGGAACTTGAACCACATAAACCTTTTTTTCATGTAGGTGAAGTCAGAAGAATTATCCATTGTTAAATCAGATATAACATTACTGCTGAGTAGTGGGGGGTTGGTTAATTGCAAGTTGAACATCACTCACAATTGATCGCAGCTGTCGCAGTCCCGTAGACTTTTCAGTCGGCCCCTTTCGAAAAGAGGTACTAGACTCAAGTTTTGTTCAAATTACAGCCCGTCAGTAGTTCATCTTCTTGTCACGGTTGGGACTAGAACTCCGACCATGTTTCTATGAGGCAACCTTGTTTACCACTGCGTCATTGACCGCCTACTACAACGAGCTCAAATGAGGGCGAAACTTGAGTCTGTCACTTCTTTTTGAAAGGGGCCGGTTGGAAAATCTATGTGAACGCGAGAGCTGCTATCATTTGTGGGTGATGTTCAATCTATGTAAACATAATATTCCTGTGTGTTTTCAGTGAGTGACTACATGCCTTACGTTCTTCTTGATCACTACATTAAGATCTGATGATGCAATCATTTTCGAAGCAATTTTAACCTAAGTTCTCAGTAAGCAGTCCTGTGTAATTTGTAAGCAAACTTAAAATAATCGTAGACCACTCACACTCGACTGCTGAGTTTCCAGTCAAATAGGATTTTCTGATGAAACAACCCTGAATAAACAAGATGGCTTGAGCATCTCTCTACCTACATTTCATTCTTGTTCATCCGCATTTCACGTTTATGGATAGTGGAATTATCGTGGTTCGTAAAATTATATTATCATGCAATCTACATTAAAATTGTGTAGTTACCTTTACTAGTGTATCAAAATATGTTCAGAGTGTTCTTTTATTTTTCATCGATGATGTTTTTATCAATATTTCTTTGATTATGAACCAAATTTTTATTGCAAACTGGATATTACGAATATCGTTCATCAAAATGACCTTCATGCTTGTCTGTATGAAACCACAATGTTGACCAGATATTACCAGTTACTCAATGTCTACGTCAACTGTGAGCTGATTTAAGCACAACTCAAATAACAAACAGCCTGATGACGGAAACCGGTGTTGTGTTTTTTCAAAGCCGTGTGTTTAGACCATGTATCGAAATATCTGCACATAAAATATGTCCTATAAGTCAAACAGCTTTATTCAACACGTAACAAAAATTGCATCTGTTGATCCAATTAGTTATAACAACAGTAGACCTTTACGGTGAATTAAGAGGTTATCCATCACTCTTTTGTAGACGTTTTGCAACTGACAGTTAATTCTTCCAGACAATTCTTGCGTTGTTCAACCTCGGTTATGCTCCAGTAGCTATTGACTTCTGGTAAACGCAGCTGTCACCAAATTGTTAAACAGTGGCACGATCGACTGAAATACTTTTAACAGAGTATACCTCGCTGGAGTATTATTTGCATTATGCGCGAAAACCAGACCTGTACCTGAGACAGCAGTGAGTCAACCTAATGGCAGTTTAAGAATGAAAAGTTCATGTCTGAGCACCACACAAACGTTAATCGACGGGACTACTTGGTAGACAGCAGGACTGTTTACCGCAACTTGGGGTTGGACATAAACGATGCATTTGAACAGTTGCGTTTGACTAAAAATGCGTTTTTTTCCAAGTTGAACTCTACCTGCCTTTGATCACAGTTCTTGCATTCGGATGAGCCTTCTGGTCGGCCCGCATCGTATGGAAGCACTAGAGTCGAATATCATTCTCAGTAGAGCTCATCAGTAGTGTATATCCTTGTCCGAGGCGGAACTGCACACCGACCTTCATGTTTGTTAAACTAGCGTGTAAACCGTAATGTCAGTAATGATCAAGCAATCTGAACACCATTCATACAAGGTTGCGGTTGAGCGTTTTGTTCGGTCACGCCCAGTATGAAGTTACTGGCGTTTTGATCAACATGCTGGTTCCAAAAACACGAGGGTCGGAGTGTAATTTCCGGTTTGGATAAGGACATGCACTGTTGATGAGCTCTACTAAGAACGGAACTCTAGTCTGCTGCTTCCTTACGAAGTGGGCCGGCTAGAAGGCTCATCCGGATTCAAGAAGTCATCGAATGTGGACTGCCTAATTGAGAGTTCTGTTGAGAACTAGTGGTGTGGCTCTCCATAGCGGTGATAAACATTCAACCGATCAATCTGTCTCCCAGGAAATATACCAGTTCGACTGCAATTGCAGTGGCATCTACACAGGTAGGTCAAATCAGCGTTTGCATCAGCGTTTGGCGGAACCCATTCCTGACTGGTCATCAACTGCAACCTCAAAAAATGACCCGCTCACTCTAACAAGCCCAAAGAGCCCGGCTCTATCGATCGCCGAACACATCTTCAGAACCGGTCACCTGGTTGAAGATATTGTTTTGTAATCGCAGTCCGAAACTCCTAACAATCGGGAAGGCAATGTTAGTCGGACAACATCGACCGGTTTTATGTCAACAGAAGGCGCTGACGCAATCAGTTCACTTGCCGTGGAACTGAGTGCAATAATAACGCGCATAACGTCAGAATTATATGGTTGGTTAGTTCAGTTGTTATTGTTACCTGCGGTTTGTGTAAAATTTGCTGGTTTTACCTTGACACCTGTTGAGAGTGAGCTGAAATGTTAACATCTCGCGATTTATGTCTTTTCTATTCCGACTGAATGGATAAACGGCACCGTGTTTTCAATTGACACGTTGATTGTGACCAAAGCGCCAAACGCACAATAGCCGGTAGATTATATTCACAATGAACTAACTCTATCAGTAATCTACAACAACCCACGTGCTGATCTTCAATATAAACGTTTGCTTTGGAGTAAACACCAGTCATCATTTACTCGTCAGTATCGTTAGTGTAATAGTTTGCAAAAGGCAATCTATGCTAAGATAAAGCGAGACAATTCACCAGTGACCTGCGGTTGGTTCCAACCGCAACTGTCTTATTGTTTTGATTCGCAACCAAGTTGCAGGTTCTCACTTCAAGGCGAGTTCTGTACATTTGTACCTCACTCCTTTGAAGCGAATTAACTTTTGTGTGTCAGAAGTTACCATTTGTTTCTGCAGAAGAGATGTTTTAACTTATGTTCCACAAATCGGGCGAGTGCACACAATGGACCTCAAATTGATTATTACAGCTGGCCAAAACATCTCTGGATGTGGATTCCAGTCACCTGACAAAGTGATCCCAGAATGCATTAGTGATAGTAGCCTGAATCGCGATGTTGTTGGCGAGTTTTATCGTGTTCACAAAACAATTACCCCAAAGGTCTTCCCCCACAGCTGAACAATTAACAACCGGAAGACAGACGCACAAACATTGATTTTTCAATAAATTGTATTACTGTCAATTCAACATACTTCTGAATATGCATCCCCACACTATGCAGATAACCACTAAACAACCCCTTTAGCTCTTCGTGATGGTAATCGCTGGTCAACGTAGCCACAAATTGCACGTCTGGGTAAATCGCTGTAACCTAGTGTTAGCTTTTTTTCCATCAGTGCTTATGAATATATCAAATGGCCATATCGATGAGGTTCAGTATCGATGGAATACCTGTAGTTTTGCAAATCTATGTGCAAACGCTTCTCACAAACTCCGACTTCGTACAACTAGCTCAACAACAAATGTTGCCGCCGAGAGAGCAATCTTTGAGGCAAAATACCGTACTGTATCATATCGGATTTTTCGGGCTAATGAACGAAAAACCAACTTAAATACCAACTTAAATATCACAAAAAATACATACGGGTCAATTTATAACAACATTTCATAACGAATTCCTCAGACGTGTCACTTGATTCAGTGTTCCGTAGGTTATCTTAACAGATCGGTTACTTCATAGATTTTTAAAGGAAAATGTCTACCAAAATCATATTTTTTGCAACCAGACACTTAGATTCCGCTTTGGATACTTCCAAGCATAATTTTGTTAACAGGTGAAGAGTACAAACAATAGCAGCAACTTAAATAAAAGTACAACAGCCTTTCAGGTAGCATCTAACATCTAGTTAAGATACGATTAAAAATCCTTGTGCAGCTTTAGCTGAAACAACGACTGACTATTATCATTACATACGACGCTTGTTAATAAAAGATTTATGTCGACAAACAGGGAAAGGCGACCGGCTAGAACACGGTAATGAAGCTGTAACAGATACATATCCTGTTTGTATCTACAAGCATATCGCATGATTGCAGCCAAACGTGCTCGAAATAGTAAAATAAGATTTCGTATTTCCCATCCTTAAATCGATATCTCACAATCGTTTCTATTCCCACTTGAACGCATCAGATAGACAGTTTTAATGTGGATAGAACAGGGAATCTCTCAAACTACAATCTGAAACCCTTTTTCGATCTGCCACTAATCCTGACTCACGGGGTGTAAACAAAGTACACCTCAACTGCACATAACACCCCTTTCGAACGATGACTGCAAGGCTGATGACAGATCAGGGCTTTTGCTCGTATTACGAGGGATCATTGGTAAGATCCCCTTTTCAGACTACCTCTACCGGATGAGGAAAGTGTCGGCCTGAGAGTGATCAGCAGAAAACATTATGTATCAGTCAGTTTGTGTGGACATTGAATTGAGCAGAAAAACATGCAGGTGACGGTTACGTTTACATAAAGCGTAGGTCTTCCAATTAGTGACCGTCTCTTTCTCCAGCAAACATAAGTGTTCTCCTGGGCCAAACCAGAACCCTCAAATATGTTTGACCTCGAACCTAACCAAATCGTCTCCAGAAAGGTGAAATTAGGTGCTTTCAGGCTGCTGATCTCAGTAAACAACGCCGTTGTAGTGAACAGCTGCTTAGACACTAGTCAGTATGCTAACACATTCAACATACGATTCGTAACTAGCTGGTCGAATTGTTATCTGAACGTTTAATTGGTGAACTAGACGGTAGTGCATTCCGGGATGGAGAAATATGTCACAGTTACTAATTTCAACCCATTATTAAGAGAAACGCAACAGCTTATGAAAACAACTCATGAATGTCTGTAACCACAGTGACTTCGACATTCTACGGCTTGATTTGTAGTGAATGTACGGCACTGTCCATTCATCTGGATCGTTAGTCATATTTACTTTGTTTCTAACCAGAGGATGCATTAAATGCAAACACAGTTACCAACAGTTTCCTCTGTTATTCAATCGCCGTTAACAATCGTTTGAACTACGTTAACGTGTAAGAGAGTAGCACAATTTCTTAACTTTTTCATTTGTTTTTCTCAGGTCGCTGTCGATAAACAGTTTCTGGTTGGTCCTCAATCAGGCAGGCACCAATAACAACCTGGTAAGGGATTGGTGGAGAGAATTGTCTAGCTGGAGAGATGTACACAAAATTAAGTTGGGTGTTTAATACGTCCTCAACATAGCGATTTTTGGTTCTTCGTCTTCCCTTCCGTAGGTTCCTGAATGAGTATAGATGTGTAGTTTTTGGTATCCACAAAATAAACCAACCGGTTTAACCGTTCTTACCAAACTTCAGCGCACATGTACACGGTCTTTTCGGTTTTCACGGATGTGGCTCATCGTGGTTGTACACGTTGTGATCCTTCTAGAGAAGTGAAATGCCACACGGCTTGCGCAACCCCACTTACTAGGCTTTTGGACTGAAATTGGACACGTGGTGCTTTAGTAGGTACACAGTTTACATAATTCGTATTTCCTATCTGCACCAGACTGTTTCGACTGCTGTCATTATAACAAGATTATTAAAGTTAGAAAGTAACCGACTTTTAGATTGCTTTCCTAAAGTCGTACAGATAAAGCATCGCCTCCAAAGCATGTGATTTCAGACGCTTCACATAGAGATTATCGATTAAAACAGATGGCTGCTGACAAGCGTTCTCTTACGGTGATGACAACGTTAGTTATTACATACTTTCACGTGACATCTAAATTAAGTGACTGTTCGCATTATGGGTAAAAAACAAACACAAAAAGATTACTACTGCGATATATAAGTACATATGCATATACACAACCGTAACGATATTACGACAGTCCATCAACCAAAACGTTGTCCATTAACTTTTGGTGGAATTTAAGTATCTCACGTAATATTAGTTTGTAAGAACATCTAAACATAATTCAACATCCATTCTGATTCAATCAACATTCGCAATCTTAATCTTTTTAAATGATCACAAGAAATCCCAAAGATCCCGTTGAAATAAGAACTGATCAGTATACTTAAACTGAACAGCTGATTTTCAAAAATGCACACAACAGTTCTGTACAGTTTACTTTACAGAGACGTTAACATCGTTCTCATCATTTTTAAATGCAAATCCAAGAGTTTAGTCGACACATACAAAAACTGCCTGATTTTAAACAAATAATCTCGTTTTTTAGATTATGTTTTACAGTACCTTCTTAGCACATCATAATCTCAGTAGATTTTTTTAACCACAACTTGATATACACCTCTAGGGAATGTAGGCGAACATTATTTTTTTCTAACTCTGTTTGTGAATAGTGTCTGATCTCAGTGAATAGCTTCACGATGTTTCCGAGTACTTTAAAATATGCCTACGGTTTACGGTCAAACGTTTTTCGTAGCTCCAATCCTTGAATCAGGTGAAATAATGACACTAGTGAATTTAGTGGTATTAGAGTCGTGATAGCGGGATCAGCGGAATTCCAATCAACCGGACTCTTTTCGATGATAAATTGATGTTATACGAGCAACAGACTTCGCGTAACTTTGAAACCAATCACAACTAGTCGTATATTTTGCATTTCCCCAGACTTTTCAGTCAATCCCTCTCGAAATGTGCATTAGACTCGAGGTTTCTTCTTGCCAGAGAACACCAAAATTGCATATTTTTGCAATCGTCTGGATTATAGCTGCAGTCGCGCATTAATGGGACAACAGTATCAACCCGTGCGCCGGCGGGATCACATTAGGCACAATTGATTGCGAATACTATTCGAATGTCAAGCATGTCGATTTTGAAAAAGAAGGAATTGCGTTGCAAAATGTTTATATGTATCTGCGCAATAATGTCACATTTTCGTAGCTTAATGGACAGTGACTGATCACAAGTTTCTTACTCAAAACCTCTGGAGGGCGATACCATTAGCGAAGCTTGCTTACGTTGATGTCAGTGTACATAAATGTTTATATAACTCAGACCCAGAACTGTTAATCAACATTAATTGTTGAATAATATTTGATAGGAAGGTTTGTTGAGACCAGTAAATGATAAGTAACTTCCCTCAGTTTGGACAAGGGCGATCATCATGCTAACGTCTCGAGGGAGATTTTATACGCCCGTAGTTTGCCGGATGATCATTTCCAATGTAACGGGTTGGGTGTACTTCGTCAAGATTTACACTTTCTCAAATTAGACAATCCAGAACTATTCGGTAGAAGTTAGGCGGAATTTTCGCTGACAGTAGCACATTCACAATAGAATGGTCGTCCGCGTTGGCTCTGACAAACATACGAAGAATGGATATGGACAACCGCTTGCTGCGCAACTCTGACAAATCTAGTCACCGTAATAACTACCAGACGACCGAAAAAAAATCAACGCGTATTCTACTCTAAAGTAGTTCATCAGTTTCACATCGTGAAAAGTGTTATATATATATACATATATATATACAGCAGTTGACCTGCGTGCAATTTTTGAAAAATATTCATCGGAATGGTTTACACTAAGCGCAACCAAACGTGGTGTCTAGAAATTAATTCAATTTTCCTTAAGTTCAATCGCTGTACAATGTACAAAATACGCGCGGCATCACTAAATGAAAACTGTCATGAGAACAATAGCTCAGATAGCAGTAAACATTACCTACACTGCCGTGCCTAGAACGGTATTACTTAGTCTAACAGTTTCTCTCAGATAAATTAGCTTACCTGCTATCCACTGAATAAATAACAACCATTCAAGTGGTTTCGGCAAACAACAAAAAATAATGCTCGAATCTCCACGCAAGTCACAAAGCAACATGATGATCTATTTTGACCAAGTTAGTTGTCTTTTGCTGGTACAACCAAAATCATTTCATCTACCAAATCAGTAGTCAGTTAGCGCTAATTTACACTAGCGAACATATCATAAAACAGTTCATTGCCTACAGGCTGATTTCCTATGATCGAAGGGACAGGCAGTTTCTGGATCCAAGCTAGTACACAGAGTTCTGCTGTGTTAAATGTCCGGTTAGTTGAATACACTAGTCGTTGAGTTATTTGATGCATGTTATAAACACCTTTATAAGGTATTTTTATATAAACCTTCTTTTTCCTCACTGTGGCCACATGTTCTGAAAGTGGTTTTGGCCTACTGTGCCTGTCTCTGAACCTTTTCGGATACACATTAGATTGTAGTACAGACATGATCAAGTCTAATTCCTCTGCAAGACTATCTTGTGTACAGATTCGTCTTGCTCGTGTGAATAAGATATTTACCAGTGCACGTTTGTGATGGACCAGTGTGAAGCTACTAAAGTTCACGTATTGACCGGATCATGTAGATTTCCTATAGATAGCTCTTTTAATAGAATTATCTTCCCGGCGACTTATGAGTATGTCCAGAAACGGTAAACAATTATCATCCTCAAATTCACACGTTATCTTCAAGTTTGGATGGCAACTATTTAAACGTCGTACTAGGTTATCTATTGTCTGTCTGGAATGATTGAGTACTAGTGTATCACTGACTTAGCGTTTGTGGTATGACAGATTTGCTATGTCTGTCGCTAACTTTTGCTCAATCTTTAACATAAAAATGTCTGCTAAGATTGGCCCTAGTAGACTTCCCATGGCTACCCCATCTATTTGGCGGTAGGACCGATCATGGAAACGGAAACTGACGTTTTCAGTGCACAGCAATAAAGTTTCCTTCAGAATATCACTGGGTAGAGGTAGAGTAGTGTGGCTTGTTTCAATGAGCTCATAAATATAATCAGTTGTCTCGTGTAATGGGACATTCGTAACCAGTGCCTGAACGTCTATGGAGCACGTCAACCTATTAGCAAGATTGATGTTGTCCACGTCACTGATCAACTCAAAAGAATCCTTAATAGAATAGGCCTGAAAGGTTTGTTTTAATGGCCTTAGGATGGTGACTACTCAGCGTGTCAATTTATGGCATGCAGAATTAGTCATCTTCAGAATAGGCCTAAGCGGCATTCCGGACTTGTGTGTCTTAGGGAGGCCGTAGAGTTCAGGTATCGTTGACCCACGTGGCTTGAGGAATTTGTATGTAATATCGTCAATTATACGTAGTTGTAAAAGAAGTTGGAGAAGCCGTCCTATGCGACCTTCTATTTCGGTGATACTGTCTACTGTGTCTCTTGGATGAAACTTCGTTTGGTCCTCTAATATTGAAAGTATTTTCTGAACATACGCGTCTCTGTCTAGAATGACTGCACCGGACCCGTTATCTGGCTTAAGTATTACTGTATTTCTCGATTGGAGTTCTCTTAATGATTACAGGTGTTGCTATGTGATAGCACACTGGCCATTGATTGGAGTCATTATAAACCCATTAGCTATATCAGTGGGTTTGGTTTTAAGCCAGCCTAAGTTGTCAGCAACAGTTGGCTGAAGGTCTGACAATTGATCAATCAGGATCTCAAACTGAGCTTCAACATAAATACGATTAGACCTCTGTGGTGGTATTTTATAATCTAGACCCAAAGGTGAAGCTTCTAATTGCAAAGAATTCAACTGTACTGAAGAACGGTTCAATACATACTTACTGGGATCCACAGTTAACTCCCGGTAACAACGACCACATGCAAGCAGAAACGGAGGCGCGCGAGGACGAAGTGTGTACTAATTCAAACAATGGGCGGAGAGTTTATATGTACAATGAACATAACAGTTATGAAGAATGGTATGTAACAAGAGAACAAAAAGTGAACAGACTCTACACCACCGATTGACTATACACCCTCACCCCTATCCGTTCGATATAAAAAAACCGTTTCACGTTATTGCAAATTTGGTACTCACGGGTCGGAATGAAATTCTTGCATCTACCAGTTTTCGTTTTCTGACGGTTTTGTTCAAACGTTCCTTAATCGAACAGTAGGAGAAGGATCTGTGAATGACGGAATCAGAGATGGGTATCATTACCAATGGCTTGTAAGCAAATGAAATCATGTTCACTATAATATACCAAATAAGTATACTCTGGTTGTTTCGACTAGATTTCTCCTAAGAAATCAATAATTTAAATCACTGTTTTTCGTTCTTTATCGTGTATTGTGTGTGTTCCCGCAGTGTCAGGTAAACGTTTTCAGACAACTTATTTCATACGTATACAATAAACGCAATGTAGAACAGGCGATATGTTTGTACTTCGCTGCCTGTGCTCACGGTTGTCAACATGGCGTCACATACATGAAAAACGGGCCTGGATCAGAACGGTATCTCAAGCGTATTTGTGGGAAACCTTTTTGAAAAACACCGACTAGTTCGTGTAATCAGTTGACAATTACAGCGCTATCAGATTTGGTTGATACATTCGACGATCTCTTTTTTTCTGATTGTTTTTCCTATGTTTAAAACATTCCCAAAATAAAATATTCATTTGTTAGCAGACAATGATTTGTGAAAGTACTTTATAATGTAAGGGAGTAATTGGGGCATAACTTATTCATCTTTTCAGGCTACGCAATGCATGAGTGGATTACAGCGAATTTACAACACATCAGGAAATAATGCGTGTTAAATTGCCACACGATGATATAATGACTGGCAACATATGAGTGAATACTTCAAGTAAGCGAAGAAGACAGTCATGTGTTTTAACCATTGTTGGGACTGCCAGAAGCAGCAAGAAGCAAGTCAGACGATTTTGGTTTCATTTTTGGGCACCCGTGGTCTGTTTTAGCCAAACAACCTAGAATGGCATAAGTACTGTCAGACTGTGGATTATTCAGAAGGCAGTCAGTTAAGCTGATTGCATTTGATTCCATACCCAGAGAAGCTTCAGCAACAAAAAACATTATTTGATCTCAATTTCAAGCACATTCATACTTTCTGTAAGTTGTCCTTTCAAAACGACAAGACTGTCGACTACAAAAGTTGTGCAAAACTTCTAGATGTCGCCCACAATCCACTATGTTGCAAGTTTTACTACAACGGTAGAAAAGGAATCAACAAGAGTCACGTAAGTATTCATAAAATTCGTGCCACTACTTTTGTTTCCAAACATAAGGAACACATACAACCTGCAGTACATAAGATTAATTGATTAATCATGAACGGCTCTTTGATGATTTCAAGATTATCGATTGTATTCAATGTTTCCTAGTGCCATGTGTTAATAAATAAGTGTCGTGTGGTATGTTTGTGATGCTCTGTGATCATTATGAACGAACTTCAAAGCGACAGCTCAACGACTTGTGTCAACAGTGGTTGTTTGTTTGCATAACGAAAAACTATCCCACATTGTTAGGTGTTCATTCTCATCCCCTCTTGGCTGCATCTGTACTTTGGAGGCAACATATTTCTCAGACTTTCTGTGGATATTGATTGGTTAATCATTCTCAATCTTAGCCCGTTACCACTTTTCTCAATAACTCGAGTGACCAACAAAGAAACGTACGAAATGCACCGGCTGGTGGATCCAAAATCACTGAGAAAGTAAATTTTGTTAAATTATTTATACTACGCACACAGATGGGTAGCTGTCGAAGATCGTAGCTTATGAAAACTTTATAAACCAAATATTAAAAACGCGTGTGAGTGACCGACTGACTTTACTCACGGTGGGCATCCACGTGAAAAGTTGTTGTAGGCTGAGTCAACGTGGATAAATAACTTCGAATGTTATGAGGTGTCATATCAGTTGTGCAAGTTGTAGATAGGGAATTGCAAGGAATCATGATTTGAAAACAATGGAAGAATTATTATCTCTTACTTCCATTAATCCGGAGGTCTGCGATACCTATCAAGGTAAAAAAATGGCACAAAAATATAAATTCAAAATACACACAATATTCTTAAGCTTCCAGCAGAGGGTGCAAATGAGATATCGCAGATATCTCGGTTAAGCTTTACTACATTAGTACGGAGCAATTACCATATGAAAATACGTTAATGATCACATATTCGAATGTCTTAATTTTGCCAAATGCTTCAGTTTTGGTTCCCCTTGACCAAAACACAGTTTTCGCTCGAACATGAGTCGTGAAGTTTCATCCCCGTGAAATCACCAATATTTTAGTAGATTTTTTAGGAGAATTAGTTTTCAATGGGCTCCGCTATAAGCCGCATGCGACGTAGCTAATGAAACGCTATCCAGACATAATATTGTGCCACCGATTTTAAGTACTGCCTAAATCTGAACGAAATCCCTTAGAAAAATGTGAATGTTAATCGAGCGTCTATATATGAGGTGGTCATGTGTCGGTCACAACTGTATTGGTAAAATCTAAAACGAGTAGACAAATCAGCATCGTAATTCGCATTTCGCTATTGTCGTGATGACAATTATCTCTATATGCTTCGCCGAATTCTAACTGACCCAATTTCAGTCTCCTGTTAACTTTTCAATAAACGGATTAACTATTTATCCTGCTAAGATGTGCGGTTCTTCCTGAGGTTTGTGCACAGGTCCATTTGTTTTCCGTTGGCAATATATTCACTGATTAAGTCACATTTTATCCAGAAATATAACGGCCCGACAAAAGTGTCACTTTACGTGCGGCCTGTGCCATCGTCTTGGGAAACTTTGTAGTTGGTATGCGCCTTGGAGATTCTTTTTAAAGAAAAAGCGCGAAGTACCAAATTTGTGAGAGAAGACACAAGAGTCAATTATAATTCACACTGTTAGTTGCAAGCTGTCAACTCATTTGTAGCAGTTCCTAGCTCGCAATTCAGGTTTTACTGTGTTTATCCCGGGCCTGCTTGATTCATTTGCTCAGACAGCCATCAGTGATTGCTGATGAGTGGTCTGGGATTTCGTTGATTCCACGTTGAACATCACCCATAATTGATCGCAGCTGTCGCATTCCCATAGACTTTCCAGTCGGCCCATTTCGAACGGCAGAAGCACTACACTCGAGTTTCGCTGTTATTAGAGCTCGTCATTAGTGCTTATCCCCACCACTGCCGGGACTAGAACTCCGGCCACCCTTTCATATGGCAACCGTGTTTACCACTGCGTCATCGATCTCATATTAGGCACGATCAAATTATCATATGTGAACGCTCAACCACTTTCGCTTGTGAGTAATGATCAGGTTGCCCAATTGTCTCGATATGTGACACAGTTACCGTCTATTAACTCCAATCGATAACGCCGTGATTAGAACTTCTTAGACAGGTTAAAATCTCCGATCCCATTAAACTTGCTGGCCGATATTTTAGATCACTGAAGAACACACTGAACACGCTGGTTACCTTATGTGATTTGATAATCCAGGAAAATGGGCAAGACAATGAAAAATGTCTATAAACGATCTATCACTGACAAACAAGGTGCTTCGTTGCTCTAAAGAGCGGTCGACTCTTCAACGTCACCAGAGCAGCAATGCCAGTGGACGCAAAACTTTGCTGAACGTACTGATCACAGCGCGACCACGTACCAAACAGGTGCTGTCGGCTCACTAGTGTGATGCCGCAACCTACTCAGATGGATAATTGCCGGACAGACAACGATGAATGTTATAACTGATCAGCGTAATCGGTTGCAGTATTCAGCAGCTGCTTTCCGTTGTGAAATTACATATGTCACTAAAGAGCGGTCATACTATTTGCTGAGCACAATACTGTCAAGGTGATAGGTCTGGGTGTGCTGTTGTGAACATGGGAAAGTGGTTGTGGTAGTAACATTGTTTGTGGACTCTTGTCAACTTGGGTGGATAACGAAGTCTGTGGAGTGCATACAGTTGTGTCATTAGTACAGAAATTGCTTCTATGCAACCAACTCTCAGCTAACTATTCAAGGATAGAAGTTTCTTCAGCTTTCTAATGGATTTGCGTTCAGAAGTACAAGGTACTGAAAATCTGGCAGTAAGGCTTTATGTTTGCATATTGTGTTAATTAACAATCTCCATTTGTATATTATTAACTTCGTAATTATCATCATAAAATTCGTCTTTAGCTATTAATAAATTTGAACACACTATACAGACCGCGTGTTATTCAAGCGTTCTGATTATCAGATACTCAATCACAAAGTATTGTTTCTGAAAACCGGCCTGGCATTCCTGCTTTTCTAGTGAGTTGTTGTTTATGGTTTAACCATGCGTTTTGTTCCGTCAAATTTTCTTTCCCAAATGTACCATATACTTGAACAGTGTTTGATTTAGCTGACGGCTGTATTTAGGCTTAAAACGAAACTAAGGAATAAATAAATTTTTAAGAAATTAATTTTTTGAAACTGAATTACATGCCTTAGAGACCAGTAATCGGGTCGATTTAAAATAAAACAATTACCTACCGATTTAAGCTATCTGTAAGCTACGAACATCGATCAAAAGCTAACATTTTTTGGATGTGTAGTGTTCTGACTGTTTACTTTTCGCAAGGGTTTTACTAGAATTTCTTCATTGCCGTTTATTTTCTTTTTGAGTTTTAGTTTACATTTTTCACACTCACTCCAACACTGATTTATCTGCTCGTGTGAGTCAATCTCATTTGGACAGTTTTGCCGGCAAATGTTTTGACACACTTTGACTGAACAGTGTAGATGCTGTGTGAGATTGAACATTCAAGATGATTTGTCCAATCGAACTGAACAACAGACAATGGATTTCGTCAGTTTTCCTGGTTCGAATGAATCAGATATGTAGGCAGGAAACAAACTCATCTTACTTACCAAGTCTGATTGTGGTTGGTTGCAGATCTCTATCTCTTGATTGCAGCATTACCATATAGGTAATTACCAGGCTGAATCGTTTTCAGAAAACTCGGAAATCAAATCATTCTTTTTTTGGTTTAACCGCTCAGAACTGCAATCAACAGATGGTCAAAACATTCGCTATTTATTTTCGCCGCAACTATTTTTCATTTTTCTTCGTGGTATTTCTTATTTTGAAAGAAAGCAAATGCACTGTCTTTTCATTGAGTTAACTTCCGACCATGCCTCCCGAAAATAAGCCAAAACTGCTCACTTATTTGACTTCTAACAATGTTTTGATGACCAAAAGATAGTTCATCTTTTGTCTGTTTCATGATGGGGATCAATGAATGTTAACGTTTAACTTACGTTGTAAGTTTAACTTGGGTTATTTGTGCAAAGTTGCTCACAAATCATATGGCTTTATTAGAGCTAGGCACAGGTGATACATAAACTTTGCCGTACAACTATATCACGATTATCCAAATCATCAAAGCGTTAGATAGCAATGTATTGTAAACAACAGTCACCTTCTTAACGCTGATAGTGACAAGTGCTGAGAATTATCGCTCCGTGTCAAGTGATCTACCACGTATCTGTCTACACTGTGTGAAAGACTTTACACCGAACTATGAGATGTCGCACCACTTCAGTAGATCCTCTATATATAACCTTCAAACACGTGCAAACTAGGGGCTGTGTTCATGTTTGGTTCAGCTGATCCAAGAGGAAGTAAAATGTAAACCTTATTTTTGAACACACTACCACGTAACTTTGGTAGGTGTCATGTGTTACGATATGTTTACATTTCGTTTATTATCACCCGTCACAAGCGCAAAGCATGCAGATTATACAGGACATACAGATGAAGATGAACACGCACAGATACGCACTACGGCAGTCCGGCGGATTGCTTTAACCACGTTTGTGCACAAAACGCACGCTGCGGGGTTCTAATCAACACAGGTTCCCCACAGGTAGTTTTGGGCTCAAATTGTGTAGCAATATTTTGAATGAACTAGGTGGGTCAACTTTGCAACCCATTGTAGTGAAGTATGTAGCGATCGATGATGAGGGATTTCGGGAGACGGATTTACTGTTTAGAGTTTACCATATCATCAGTTGTTTAACCATTTGGTGTTAATGACATAACATTTAGTGTGAAATTTTGTGTGTCCATTCCCTGAATCTTTCTGTCTGTCGTATACAACCAGCAAGTGTTTTGCTTATGACCGACAGGAATAAACGGAATGGAACATCCCCTTTCTGCTCTGGTGAAACTTTTAAAAATAACCCCGTATTTCACGTTTCGTACGTGTGGATATTATTAGCACAATTTCTCCTTATCCAACTTCTCCATTTCGAAATGTTACACAGAAAGAATAATCCTGTGGGATGAAATGTTTTGGTTTTCAGGTAATAAATCTACGGTCAAAGTTGCATCAACCAGTGAGAATCTGCTTGAAGATTAGTGGTTTCAATTTATTGAATGTGTAGTTTTTACAGGCACAGACGGAATTTATGTTTATCCTTAGGGTTACGAGTCAGGGAAGCGTGCCCACATTTTACTCAAGAGTTTGTACTCTATCTCCTAGCATGTACGCCACAGGAAAACGGTTACACAAACTTACTCGTTATAAACAACTTGATCATCACAGTGGTTTAAAATTTCGTTTGGCACGAAAACAGAAAGTTCATGCTTATCTCAATTCCCTCTCGTAAAAACAGCCACAAAGCGGGTCAACAAAGATGTACGTCAATGGTTGAAAAGGACAATTCAGCTGCATCTCCAGAAAGTTGTTTCATTACGAGGCCACTGGTCAGATGTCGTGCTGTATGCACCAACGATTACCGTCTATGTACTACGTAACTTTTTGCTATAGTAGAACAAAATGTACCGTCTAAACGACTATACTGTCGACTGAAACGAACAAACGACATCTAATATATAATCGACTAAAATCTGGACCACAAATTCAACCGTGTTATAGTACACATTTTGCCGCCAGCGGTCACCAAGCGGACATACCGCCAGCATTTCAGGTCGTTCACAACGCTCCCACCAACTGTCCAGTAGCATTCAAACAGTCGATGACAATTTACATGAACTGGTCTTCTCTCTCCCAAACGCATCTCGCTGACTTCTTATAATAACCGTTCCGATCCTCAGTAGTTCTCTAAAGTATCACCCAAACCAACAAACATGGTCCATTTCAGCAGTACAACGTAAATTTACTTCGTTTTTTGAACGGTAGATAATAACCATTATAACGTTGACTCTAGCCAAGTGGACATGTCAGTTCACTGCTACATTTCGGTATAGTGTTGTTGAATCGGCAATAAATTAGCCAATAAAACAGACCTGTCACGTTTCATCCTCATAATGAGTACATGAGTGGATTTTAGATAATCTTCTTCATATAGAAATAGAACTTCGCGTACTATCTGGTCTACAACTTAGTTGTGTACATTAATAAATCCTGACGATTCCAAAGCAGCCACTATAATTTACGAAAGCTTAATAAACAGGCAATTCCAAACTTAAACTGACAAATAATGAAGCGGATATATAATGCATGTAGACAAGCAATGACGTTTCCTACTTTTTGCAATCATACACACGAGACAACAATTTGTGGAATAGAAAGAAATTCAATGTAAGATGATTACTACGAAACTAATGTTATCAGCAGAAATTGAAATGAATCTATACCAGTAACACAAAAGCAACTTGTTCCCGGAGTCACCTCTAATCTTTTCAAAAACAGAGTCCAATTATGTTGACTAAACCATAAGAATTGGTAAATAGAAACTACAACCAGCTGTTTTCAAAAAATAAAACGTTCGTTCTGGGGATAAAAATGAACACTCTATGTTTGAGAGCAGATGAAACGTATCACCAAGTTTTTGTAATGAAGTTCAAAAGGTTTTTTTAGGATGTCAAATGAAATCAGTTAGATAGACCAATTCTCAACAGAACGATTGTTGTTCCGTCATTGTTTTTTGAAAGTTTCAAATATTGCACCGGTAAATGCAATTCTAGTAATGACAAAGCGATTTAAGGACAATCTGATGCAACAAACAATAAGGTTTGCTAAATTCAACTAAACGCGTTGCTGCCTTGTAAAACGATTCACCATGTCACTGTTAGCAGATGGTAAATTGTTTTTGTTTGCTAGTTATCTGCAGGCTGAGGGAAATAATTTCGTGCAGTATTTTCAGTTCTTGTGATTTTAAGTTATCACTTCATATATGAATGTCATAAGGTACTTTCGAAAGACAGAATATCTAAGCGGAATCACTTGTACAAAATAACAAGTAAAGTAAGTTATTTATTGAGGACAATGATATACAACTTCAAGGTTATTGGTTTGCGCACTCTGAATGGTCAAAGTAGCATG
Organism: Paragonimus heterotremus; assembly: GCA_013368495.1. Taxonomy (NCBI): domain Eukaryota; kingdom Metazoa; phylum Platyhelminthes; class Trematoda; order Plagiorchiida; family Troglotrematidae; genus Paragonimus; species Paragonimus heterotremus. The sequence goes on from LUCH01002626.1 coordinate 43,990, forward strand.
CGGTCTTAAGGAAGTGAATGTATTCTGTGGCAGAAGTGTGCAATAATCCAACCTTCTGAAAATTTTCGTCCTCTCATGAAGTTAACAAAAAACATTTTGCTGGATGAGTTAAGAAGTTCTATTTAAAAACAGTACTTTGATCTTTGTATAATGGCAATGGTAATGAAATCTTTATGTAAGATTGTGGTATAATCCTACGAATGAGTAGTACAGAACGTCTTTATCCCATCCCCACGGTACTTGGACCAAGAAAATAAGCTCATCTTCAACCGGTGAGGTTGGTGTGTTTGGAATCAAACACCATGTTGTTTCATAATGACCCCAACTTTCACGGTCAACCTATATACACAAACCACTCTGTATACGTGATGAGCTAATAAACTTAACAATCCAAATGTAGGAATTCTATCTAAACTGCAGCTCCGGCAGTCCCAAATCTCAATTGCCATGAGCAATAATCACATTCTCATGATGTCCGGTGTACAGGTTGAATCGCCGTCTAACAAAACGCTTACTGTCCAGCGTTAACTTCAACAAGTGACGATCGATATATGTTCCTTAGCTAATAAAGGCAAGGGCCAGCATCTTGTTTATCATAATAAGACCAGATTTAGCAAGTAGAGAAGTATACCTGGTACTCATAAGATTGCCGAATGGTAACGTCACATCTGAAGTAATACTACGTAGAAGTAAACACAAATAAGTGATGGAAACTGAATCAAGCCAATCACGTTAAAAATGCAAAGAGGTACACGTGTTCATAGTAGTGACACAAAAAACGGAGACAAATTGCGAACTGCACAATCTGTCTTCTCTCTCAGCAAGTTTTCCAATTCTATTCTAGAAACGATCATTCGACTAACTTCGTGAATGGGTTATGATAGTCAAGGGTTTCCACGGGCCTCCGTCTCTTATAGAGCAACGCACAGGAAGCTTATGCGAAAAGAAGAAAAAATGAACAGAATCAAGTTTCAAGAACCATTTGCTTCGATGTACTTTCCTCCATCATCAAACGCAAACAAAATAAGTGGCACCGACAAAAGGAAAGTGTTTGAAAGTGCTGTTGCTGTCACACCAAACCAGTGATCATGTTTCAGGCCTTCTTGGGTTAACTTGGAGTCATCATTGAAATGATTTCAGTGACGCTGATGAGCCGAATACTTAAGTTTCAACTCGTGGTAACCGGTGCACAAATCCGTTATCAAATTCTGTCAGCAGACATATTTCGTTATATTACATTTACGGGGTTTTGTTCAAATCTACTAAACACTGGAAGACATTGAAATGTGAAATAATTTTGTCTTACCATAATTTAATCGAACTACTACTCATTCACCTCCTTTTGCTGGTTGTTATTTTGGTCTCATCAAGTGACGAGAGACAGCATCTGTAGATTTCTGGAAAGTTTGCGAACTCGCATGTGGGTTTGAATGTATTCGCTGGAGCGCCGAAACTCTTTCCGGATGCGAACAGAACAAAGGAAAAATACTATACTCCACACACGCAGTTCAGTTACGCCAGGACAATGTCAACCAAGTTCTGCAACCACAATTTTTATTGTCGACTATGCATATCTTGTTCTCGAAGTAAATGACTTCAACCTGGTTGGCAGTGTTTCGGTCACTGCTTAAGTCGGAATTCATAACTCGAGGTAATCGAGTAATTGTATCCCGGTCACCCGTCATACTTGTGCGTAACTTTTGTTCCGCAACGGTCAGTGGATCTAAATTTGGTCTACTTGATTCTGATAAGATTTGTCTAATTGTTGCTGTCAACTTCAAAACACAAATGACAGTGCTTAAAGGTGAGTGACCGTACAACGTTTCGACTGAGTGTTCTGTGGAACACCAAAGATAGACATGTAACGGTTTCTGATAAATCGGAAACAATGTATCTCCTTTATCGTAGTCATCAACATATTGTCAAATGTTGTTTGATCTCATTCCGCACACACTTAAGGCAAATACAATACACTTGCGAGTAACGCAAAACTGAATTAGTAAATGTGAATCTACCAGTTAATTTCAGAAAACTCAAATAGTCTGCGTGAATGACTGTCAACCACAATGAAGATCAGCCTTTAGTGGTTACGGCGAGTGACTGTTAACTCAAAATAGGTGTTGTTGTTATGTGCAGTTTGTTTACAGTTTGCCACATCTACGTCAACAACTGATGACAATGAATGGAAGTATTACCAATTCGTGGTGTATATTCTCACTACATTGAATAAATGGACAGAGGTAATCCTGTGTTACATAGTATAGGGCTGTTGTTAAAAGTTGGTTGCTTTAGTTGTGAACTGCTAATGTGAACTGTTTTCGTGCATTTGCGCATTAAACTATCTCACCAGATGTGATATATTCGGATTATCTTAGTGCTTTATACACCACACAAAACAAGAATTTTTATCATTGATCGTAGTATGACGGACTCCACAAACCTTGCAATCTCACATGACCATTCAAACGTTCACTCTCCTTAAGTAAAGGGAATAGGGGTTTAATTCATGCGTTTAACGAAGGAAATGAGTGCTAAATCGACCTTGTTTTAGTCAATATAATCATGATGAAAGCCAAACTGGGCGTTTTTCTTATACTGGGTAAACAGAAGCTACGCAAACGAAATGTTTGTCGCAGCAGGAAGTGCGGAATAAATTCCAGGGGTGATTCATGTGTTAACCCACATTAATCCAATTCGTTTACTGACCTTTGAGTTGGAACAAGAAGAAGGCTTGTTTTTCTTAGATGTACTGATTGAACGCCACTCAAATACACATATCCTTGATCAATCTAGTTCAAGTTTTTATAACATTCAGATGGTCTATCTCCGACGGACTGTTTCGTGGGAACTCAAAAACACACCCTTTATAAAGACAACAATTCCAGCATATAACTCTTCCCGTTACTAACCGCCTGGACTGGAATGACCCTCCTTAGAACAAATTACCTTGACGGCCAAAGTCTGAAACCATTCAAAAATAAAGCTGGTAATTTGAGGAGCATTTATTTGGATCACCTATCTACAACACTCCGAAAATTTTCTTATTCTCACAGCCCTCTGGGTGGCCTCCAATCCTGCTTAGAAAGCGAACTGTAAAGTTTTCTACCAATCACGTCATCATTCGGTTTTCTTATAGTTGCTCAATCAATTGCATTCGAGAACCAAAAAAAACTGTTGGAACCAGAGTTAGCTGCGTGCACCACAGTGGGTCAAAGGTACACCAGTATTGAAATTAAATCTGAAAAAAGATCGAATTTTTCACCAAGAAACTGGGTTGTCGGTTAGTCATTCGGTGAGGACTTGGTTGGCCCGTTGCATCAAGCTCGCCTGTTAGCTGAATCGTTCAAATCGACCAACAGTTTGGTCACGCTGGGTCAAGAGTGGGTGCTCTGTACGACCAGACCGCTTATGGGGGCCCAAGCAGACTGATTCCGAGAGCCTCGGCTGCACAAAACGTACTCATTGGGACTCATCTGATGGATAGCCTAACATGAGACTGACAACTAGAAATGCTCGTTCACTGTCGGCTAGATACGCAATTTCTACCAGCTGGGCGAGGATAGTGCGGTTGACAGTAATTTCTAGCCTGGTTTCAATCAACTTAGTACAGTTTCTCGATTAGCTTTGAAAGTCTTCTTCATGGTTGATTGATATAACCTGCTCCGCTAGGAAAGATAGTCCAATTGATGTGGTGATTTAACTGTCTCCCCTCCACGTGAATTTACCGGTCTGAAGCTAAAATATCGAAAATTTATTGTAAAACGTACGTGCCAATATATATCTTTAAACTCGCTGCCATAATCAACCAGTATGAGACGTCGAAATGCACCAGCACACCAGATGAGTAGAACTCAGCAACGACGGAATTCCGAACTCTGTCGAGAAGCATCCATCGATCACATGTCACGATGTCTATGTCGTGTCATCGTCAGCTGTTCTGATGGGTGTGCACAAACCATAAGCTCTGGAATATTGTCAATATGTGTCGGCCAGCCGTAGGCAGCCAACCCGATACTCTCAAATACAACTGATCCTCGTTTTTCCTATCCTTAGCTTCAGCTGTGGGAGTCATCCACGATTCAGAGAGATTTGGGAGTTTCAGTTAAGTATTTTTGTCTGTTCTTACGCTACTCACACATCCACTTTTGAATAACTTCATATCGCAACTTGTGTTTTCTGACTGTCTTGTTCGAATAGTCCCAATGACTGCAACTCGGTTCGGCACTAATTAAGAACATGATAAATGAATTAGCCAGGCCCATACAATGTTTCGCTAATTGGACGTTGTGGCTGATCGATTAGGTCGTCACTCCTACTCTGTGTTATTTTTCAATTGAAAGTTTGATCAAACGACCTGCTCCGATCAACCGTCGGTAAATAACAGTGAAACGTCATAATACAAATGAACGACGACTCCTCACAAGTTGTTCTGAAATTGTTAATCACTGGAGAATTCTAAGTTTAGCCATAGTAGAGTTGTTTGCCAATTGTTTTGACAGACGGAATGTTGTTACGTACAGTCCACCGGTATATTCACAAATGTAATATAAGTTAACAAGGTGGATAATTGAAAATCCCCGTAGCGTTCATGAAAAACAAAGTTTCAGCGAACAGACTATCTTCGATAAATTCCCCTCTCTGGCTAGTACAAGTATATAAAATTAAATGGCGGGTTACAATGTTACCGATCAAAGATTAATGAAGGGGCAATGTAAATGGATAAAATATTAACATTATTTCGCTGTGGTTAAGAACACAAACGAAGTTGGTTCTAGTTAGTCAGTGTTAATCAGGCTGGAACAGTAAGACAGGGGCAAATTATTTCACGGATTGGACGGCCATGTTCGGTCAAGGAAGTCTCAGGGTTCGAACGAAGTGTTTGTGCACACACCAGAGCGGTACGTTCATAACTTCTTCTCATTGACCATGAGTAAGCCATAGATTTGAATGTTGTCGCTTGGCCCGGAATTCTGCTGCCCAGGTAGGAAAGTTACGCAGTTAGATGTAAAAGTTCAGTTTGAAAACTTTAACAGTCAGTTAAGTGATTTACATCCGTCTTCCGAACTAAATTCCAAGCACTTTGAATTCTTTTTTTTAAACGCTTGTTGCAAGTATCTAATAACCGTTTGGGGTGATTATAGAGTCCCATTTGGAGGCGCTGACGGTTTTAAGAATGATCCTTCTGTTTTGATGTTGAAGCCTGATAAAGGAGGAGGGATTGTTCTGTTGGATAGAGCCAAGTACGTCGCCAAAATGTTAAACCTCTTGTCGAACACAACGAAATTCCGCACTGAAAAGGCTGGTAAAGGTAAGACCTTAGCAGTCTAAAAGAGATTATAACGCATGCTTCCCCTAATGAATCAAGCTGATTCCATTAGCACACATGTATTTCATCGTATACGTCCGACAGGATGTCGTATTCCGCGTTTATACGGCCTGTCTAAGAAACAAAAGGACGGAATATCACTCAGACCGATACTTGACATGTACAACTCTTCTTACCATGCGACTGCACAGTGGCTAATGGAAATTCTAGAACCCGTGAAGAAAGAATTAATTAAACACAGTTTAACAGATACTTACGAATTCGTGGACTCTTCGGCAAACCTTAACTGAAATGGACAAGAAAATACCCCCTGAATGAATCGTCGTTGTTTACTAACGTACCATTCACATAAACCATTAATTTTTTGCGTCACTATATTCGGAATCACCGTGTTAACATTTGGCTGCCTGTAGAAGATCTTAAAGAATTATTGGTGTTCTGCACAAGCAATATCCAATTTCAGTTTAACGGAGAGCTATACCGTCAGGTTGATGGCGTTGCTATGGGCTCTCCACTGGGACCAGTTCTCGCTGACATCTTCAAGGGCATGTTTGAAAACAACAAGCTGGACGATGTGATTAAAGTAACAAGCTGTTACCGAAGATATGTAGATGATATATTTTGCGTAGTAGACAGTTTAGAAGACCCGCAGAAACTACTAAACGTTTTTAACAAGGCTCATAACAACACTGAATTCACTTTTGGGGAGGAAATTAACGGATGAATGTTCTTTCTTGACGTGGCACTGATACGCAGACCAGATGGTTCACTACAGAGGAGCGTATCTAGGAAGAAAACATGGACTGGTCAATACCTGCACTTCCATAGCTACGTACCCCTCAGTCTCAAACGTGGTCTGATACGTTGTCTGACGAACAGAGCAAAGAGGTTTTGCACAGATGACATGAAAGAAAAGGAACTAAAGAATTTACGGGTGATTCTTTGTACTGACGCCTACCCAGAAAAGTTCAACAGTAACGCGCAGGCTAGACAACCACGAACCTCAGTGGACATTGCCGATAAGAAGAACGTCTATTTATTGTTGTCATGCAAGGGTGACTCAGCGGCAGAGTTAATATCAGGTCAAATCGCCAATGCTATCAACACGACTTATTATGCCACTAACCCGTTTGTTACATTTAAATCGAAAAGGGTGTTTCCACCAAATTTGAAAGATTACGTGCCTAATAATGTTGCCTCTTTTTTTATCTATTCATCTGACTGTTCTTGTCGTTCAGCGTAAATAGGTTGCACTACTAGGCGTTTATCTGAAAGAATCCGTGAACAGTGCTCCGCTTGGCTACACTTTGGGATAACAAAACTCATCAGTTCATTCATTCTGGTCCATTTGTTTGATTATAATCAACGTACAAACACGAAGACAGCATTTCGTACCGTCTATTGGGTCCCGGCCACCTTGTCGCGAAAAGTCAAATTCCACATCCCGTCGATAGCCGAGACGGTCACAATCTGACTACGTCACCCGGATGTGCGTATGTACAAACACTTCGTTCAAACCCTGAGACTTCCTTGACCGAACACGGCCGTCCAACCCCTGAAATAGTTTGTTCCCGTTTTACTGCCCCAGCCTTTGATCAATAATACTATAACTCGTCACTTAATTTTATACAGTTGTAATAGTCAGAGAGGAGAATTTATCAAAGAGAGTCTGTTCTCTGAAACCTTATTTCTCACAACAAGTTGGAACCAACAGAAGCTTAAATCAAAGCATATGTGTTAAGTTGAATCCAGAAAATGAATTTTATAGGCCGATTCGTTTGAGAACTATTCAACAACCTCAACGATTTAAACTGCTTCTGTATGGTGGATGTTTACTGAGTTGAAACAAAAAGTTAGCATTCCAGATTGTGCTCTTCATATATTGGTATTGTAACGTGCGGTTGAAACCAGCAAGCGCGCACAGGTTGAATTTGAATCGTGTAACGGAGCGTACTGCTGTGTTGTTGGCGCCGTTTTAGTTATCGTTTGTGTAAGTCGTATGCATGGCTTACTGGACCGTTGGCTCATGTTTGTTTTCTTGTTGTTTCCTTTTACAGGACATGTTGGAACCCCTACTTCGGAAGAACGCTGTCCTCTGGTGTCTTCACGTTGCCTCGCATTTGGTCCGCAGGTGTGTCGGACAGTCAACGTATAAACAGCCGGCCTGCATGTTACAGTATATCACTGAACATTGTCGTCAGATGTCAACTGTTCGAACATTCTAAGGAAATAGACCGTGGTCACAAAAATGACAACAGACAAACTGTCCATGCAATAAAACTTTTCACAGAAGAATATGGTGTTCTGAGGCTATTTACGCTTGATACGAGCATGAGAATTTGAAAAATAGTGCAGAAGAAAAAACAGTTTGACATGACATCAATATTTTGAAATAAAAATCAGTTGGCGAACGCATGTTTTCGAGAAGTATATCATCAGGTCACAACACTTCCATATGTTGAATACTAAATGTTGATTGAAGCGTGAGTGAAGTGCAGTTACAGTTAGACAACAAGAAAGCAACCAAATCAGCCATATCCACCAATGGTGTGACACAGTCAATCCGTCAGTGTTGACTTCAGAATGTGTGTTCGTGGGCAATCAAGTAGTGGACCAACAACTGCGAATAAGATTCTTCTTTTCCTTCAGCGGAACAAAACTGTTGAAATTAGTATTATGCTAACCGGTATATTAGTGAACAAGCTTGGACACAATCAGATGAAAATTTCGGTCGATAATCTGTTTTTGCCGCCGTTATGTAGAGAATATATTGACGGTAATAAACAGCTTGGACAAGATCGATAATATTCTTTGCACGTCCAACATAAACCATCCTTCTTTATAGTACACTAAGAAACATAAAAGAACGGCTACTGTTATTTCGTTGATATTGATTTTAGTAAACGAACAGACGGCTCGTTGAAATGATCTACTTAGAGAAAACCTATATGAACATGGCAATGTATTAATTCCAAGAGTTTTGCCGTTGAAACAAAAGAGGAACCATATCCACAGCCTCACAAATAGGGCCGATAAAACTTGTGTAGAAGTTGCTATCGAACAGGTGTGTGCTAATACCTATAACGTCCTGAGAAGAGGTGGCCATCCCGTAAGGTGTATTGTTAAAAAGTGGCAGAAAGACCACCACTTCTTGTGGTTGCTCTAATGAGTGAGAAATCTATGTTCGTAAATCTGCAATTCAAATGCAATTTGGCGACGGATTTTCCCTGCCGTAGATAGTATAACGCACTAATGAGAACCTTCCCGGTGGTGACACTGAGAT
>LUCH01002626.1:67455-86007 GCA_013368495.1 Paragonimus heterotremus
TAATCTTCTAGTTACCATAACATTTTGTTCTCAGTAAAATGATGGCTGACAATTGGTTGAGTGAATACAACGACATTTCAGATTTCTGAAACAAAAACCAAGGGACTAAGTAATTACGAAAATGATGATCATATCTGAGCGAAGGCGATGTTTGGCTACTGTACTCGTCCTCTAGTTCAGTTTGTTCAAATCTCAGCTAATTTTTACAGGGGGATCATTAACTCTTGTTAATACGTATGCTGTTTTTCCTTTGTGCTGTTTTTTGACATACTGACTGAACTCATTGACCATCACTCAATTACCAGTGCAACTGATGGGGTTTACATTCATTTCGAAAAGCGTCAGCGATGGTCATCCAGTTAATCCAGCTCGTTGACAATGAGAACCAAAATAGAAGCAACCGATCTCCACCTGTAAGTAATTGACACCCTGTAAAAATCGAACAGGACTTATACAGATTACATTGGAAAATCCAGTAGGTAGGACACTGATCCTGGGACTGGCAGCAAAGCAAATCCGAAAACGGTGACAAGCATTTCGTCGGACAACCATAAACTACTGGTTTATTCTTGTTCACATGACAGTTACCTTACAGGCACGGCGCAAGGTTATATTAAAGCTCTTGACCAGATGTGGTATGACACCGAATAATAAACCACCTTGAAAAAGGAACATTAAAAACACGCTGTGAGGTAGAGTCATCTCAACTTTTGGGAGTCTAGGAATTTACTAGTGTTTAGTTGAAATGAGGCCGTATTTTGTGAGGAATGTTATAAACAGCCAGATAACTTGGTTGGTTTTAACTTACAAAGCTCCAGTTGAGGAAAATGTGCGCATCATCTTTACTCATGCCAGTGACAGAAACAAAATACTCAGATACAAAAAATGCTGTATCTGTTGCACACCAGAAGCTCAGAATTTTAACAACCACCCATCCCTCAAGTGATCCTGGACAGTGAGTGGCCTGACAGGATGGTCTGAACAGTCCCAGTAAAGATCTGTCGAACATTTTCACCGATAAGTAGTCTCACAAACGTTTTAATTTACGGGATTCAATCGTGGACAAAAATGGTGGCAAACAATTCTACATTTTAGAAGAATTTAATATATGAGGATAAAAGCGCATCGTTTTGTCGAGTGTATTGGCTGAAGTAAAGAGCACCTTCCCTTTTGTATGTCACACCCAACTTGTTAAAATATTGAGATGATCTGGATATAAACGCAGCGAGAATAAAGTGAGAATCGTCAATCTTGGTTAAACTGGACGGAAAATAAAAAATTACGTCGTGTAGTAAGCGTGCGATGGGTTGTCCAGTCAAAGAAGTTTTTAGTTCCATGAAACTGTCTTCGAGCAAACTGTGAATCCGTAGGGTACTTGAATATTCAATATCAACCAGTAAAGGTGACTTCTACCGAAACAGAGTGACATAGTATTCGCATTCAGGAAGTGAAACTGTATTCCTAGTTTCGTCAAACCTAAGGAGCATTCATGCGTATCATTGTGGTCGTTGGTGATAGGTAATTGTCCCAAACATTCTTCATTTCGGTGATTAATGTAGCAACAGTCCTACAATACGCACACAGTAATTGTCAATGATTTCCAAGGAAGATAGGTTCCACAAGTCCACAGTATAAACCACAATTAATGTGCTGGTATTGCATTCACAATAGACTGTGTGAATGACAGTGGGTCAAATTCGACAGTACTGAACTTTTACGAGCACGGAGTTCGATGGAAAGTTCAAAAGTAGTCAGATCATTTGGCAGAAGAAACGTTGTTCAATTTGTCAAAAAGTATGTTGTCTCCAGTTCATATATAGGACAGATTGGTAACTCAAACTCACGGTTGTGTTTGTGTCGTCTCAAACTGTACTCTCTGCGATCAATGGCACTCTGAAACACCCTTCTATTCCCAGTTATTTCAAACGGTAGTGCAATTGCTTGAACAAAGGCTGAATCAGATAAACGGGTTATACATTACAAGACTACGAAATCTTCGGTGGAAATTCAGTTTCGATCCATTCAAGTTTTTCACTTTAAGTTGTTCAGTCCAATGACAGACAGCAGAACTCATGGAAAGTTAGATTATAAGCCGTCATTGTTAACTTCAAACAATATTGCAGAATCTGGTGAGATGTCACATTTTAGACTACTGCTTACATGTTAAAAATATTGGCCGCTACGTTTGCCTTCTGAGAAAAGTCCACGAAATTTGTCGCCATTTGTCAGCTACATTCCAACCCGCACTTTCGTTATGGTTATAACAAGAATCCAATTCACCAGAAATAGAACAACACAAAAAGCCAATATCTTAAGAGCTAGAGAGCTTTGAAATACCAGCAAACCAAAATAAGTAGGTCGATATGTCACTGGTAAAACTATTTGCATAGGTGTAGTCCTTTCAGCTTGACTAACAATGCTAGCTTAGCCAAGTTATGAAAATATCAAGTGGCCAACAAAAATGACAGGCCATATCCACCACTTAATTTGTAAGCTGTATACTTTCAACTCACTCATGAATCGTGAGAGTTGAACTTGAAAACGGTAGCAGTAAGCAGCAGCTGTGATTCTCACAATTGCCGGAAAAAGCATTTTGATTGTAAGTAACTAGCTCAAAGGCATAATAATTTGTTGATGTTTCCTACTGAAGGAATTCACTGATTCCCTAATGTGTTTGTACGTGGATGACGAGTTGATTGTTCTAAAATCACCATTAAACCTGGAATAGTATTAACGGACTACAGAAAATCAACAGTTTTGATGCCCACTAATTGTGTGATTTTTGTTTCTGGACCTGGTAACTTAATAGAAAATCGAAGAGATATATTTCACGCTTGGCAGCATTTTCATACATGCCAGTTACAACTTCATCAATGTAGAAAACGTAGGTTGTGAGATGTCCATATTTAGTTCACGCTAGTGGACATTCCAGACTTCATTCCCAAAATGCTTTTCCTCATCGCCTAAGGGACTTGTTTGAACTTGCAGAGACATTAGAACACGTAAGGGAGCAATTTCAAGCCATATATTCAACCGACGTTCAGTTCTTGTTTTTTTACAAACATTCCTGTTCATGAGACGGTCGAATTTTTATTTGCTTCCACTCTTCGTTGTAACTGTGACATAAGCATTCCACCTGAAAACCTTAAGGATCTTATCTCATTGTGTACCGAAAGCAAATTTGATTTTCAAAGACGTTCTTATAGACAGATAGACGAATTGGCTATACCTAGCCCGTTAGTCTCAATAATAGCTAACAACTCTTCCAGACTGATTGAACGACAATTTCCAAATGATACTGCCTAAGCAGAGTGGATAAACGTTATGCTGTTGATACTGAACTTTTATGATTTTTGTTCACTTTTTTATTTTTTGAACTTTCTAACCCTACTCACTCGAATCTATCCTTGTCTCGCGAAACTGAGTCAGATGGCGTGAGGAGGGGACACTGAAGCAATCGGCTCGTCATTAGGTAACATGCGGCAGATATTATCATTAGTTCCGTATCATTGTCCCTATAGCATACTAGTGTAGTTTGGTCAAAACCCTATTTCTTTTCGGCCAGGCGTTTAGGCGCTCTTGACAGGAGATGCTAAGAAAACTTTCTCAGTAAACTGATATCCCGAAAAATTCACAGAAACTAAAAACACGATGAACAATGCTGTGGGTTGGTTATAACGGCTTGTAAAAAGATATGTTTATATTTCTGCAGATCAAGAGGGTTCATCTGGCAAACAGCCTCTTGCACAAATTCAAATCCGCCTCAGTCCGTATGTGTGCGACTTCTCAGCTACATCCAATTACAAGGGACCGGTCCTACATAATGGCGAACACAGTTTGTCAGACTATTCTGTCTCTCACTCGGTCTACTAGTTCGTTCTGCAGTTGAAGTGACATTCACATAGTAAAAACAGACCAACGAGCATCTCATAGAGTGACAGAATACGTGCCGAGATTGATCAAAATAACCGACGATCCAATAATTTCAAGTCGGTGAATCCATTGCCTGGAATCCTACGTTGTCAACTGCCAGACAGCTCGTGACAACCGGTCACCAAGTTGACTCAATTATCTCAATAAAAATGTTGCCGCGGAAAGTAAGCCCGAAACTAGCGGCCTTTAACGAAACAATGCTGATCAGAACTCGCCAACCGGCGTTGTGCGCATGAACGATGATGAAGCAACATATAGGGTTGATAACATGGTGTTGATAACTTGTCACTTCTTATGTGTCTATGCGTGTCCATACTAAGTCTGTCCCTATTGGCGACTGGTGACAGTAAACGAACTGTTAACATATAACCACATATATCCTTTTTCTACTCTAGTAACATGCTATTAAGTTCGAAAGCGTCGGGTTAATTGATAACCATACCGCATACGAATTGTAGAAAGCGCAAAACCAACTGTTTTTTGATCAGATCGATATTTATTTTAAACAATTCCTCAGGCCTTTAACTGGATAACTTGTCAGTGAATCTTGTAAATCTAATTCCACACCGTATGACTAAGTGTGATCAAGTTACCGCAGACTCCAGACGATGGTAACGTATTAAACAAACGTGAGTTCAGTGCATTACTTACACACTTACTATTAATAGGCAATCACCAGCAATGCGCTGTGCTACAGTTCATTATAAATAAGGTGATGATAAATAGTAAGATGAAATGTACAGGAGTGTTTGACTTTGCTGTGTACTGCCAATATATTCTTTACTGTTCAGGGTGGTGAATATCTTCGTGATACTACTAACACAGTATGCAGTCCATCAGGCTCGTTCTATGTAGGTAAACTTGTTATTATACGTGAACTGTAATTATACAGCAAAATAGAAAACTGGACTATGCACATTTCACACGCAGATTACGTGTTGTTAATTAGTAAAGATTAACTCGAAATGAAGCTTTAATTTGACTTACAAAGGTGAATTCAATGGTCACCTGCCGTCCTAATTACTAGAAGAGCAAATGTATCGATTCAATGTATTATCCTTGGAAAGAATACGTGAACCGGCGAATATATTCAGCGCGACGAATTTATCTTACCAAAACAAAAAATTTCGTTAACTAGTTTAGGACGAAGAACGGATTTAAATCAGTAATACTTTGAGAGAGGAACTAGGTCATTTAAGGATATTTTCCGACAAATATTATAGAAAGGGATTTGTAAGGATGTGCGCTAGGACTAGTTCACAAATTAATCTGCCACTTGAGAAAGAAGTTGTGTGCAACTTCCTTTCACAGCGGATATTGCTTGTCAGTTAACTGAATAATGATCTAAGTTTCACATGTTCTGTGGTACCCGTTGTTGTTTACGATAACATTCCTGTTCTGATGCGTACATTCATTGCTAAGCAAGCACTCTTTCAGTTAACCAAGTCCGAAGTAATTAATCGAGGCAACTGTGCTTTCGGGGCATCTTCCTCTGGTAGATTGGAATTTTAGTGTAAGACTAGGATGGCAGAATATATGCAAAATCGGGTTCAACCGAATGTTATGCAACTAGGTTCTGTGGTTTCCGGTGACCGAAAAGCGCCAGTTACATTGATCACGAGACACGGTCTGACAAGGGAACACACTGACAAATCGAACATTATCTATGTCACTATTGCATTCTGAGACAAAAGTCTGCTACGGTACATAAAGTTTACGACAGTCTGACACAATTCTGCGACTAGTGCATAAGAGGGAAATGTGTGCGATGTGAATGCTTTGTTAGTGACAAACGGATTGCGAGTTTTGTGTTATTATTTTGTACGTTTGCATAATCCAGAGAAGCACTAAAGTCCACACGAGTACCAACATTGTAATACGAACGCCTTGTTATTTGTTCTAAATCTGTTCCCACTCAGATGTTTATGTGTGAAGACCACATTTTACTTAAGAAGTGAAAATTCAGTATGGTTGCTTTCAGTCCATCAATATTTCAATGGATGAGGAGAAATTGGGCAACTTGGTGTATAAAGCTAATTTTCTAAGGATGATCTTTCCAGACTATGCTTCAGGACTATTCCATAGCAATCAAATTGCCAAAATGTTGGTTTTCGTAATCAGTCGTTACTTCCAATTTAATGTTTAATTCCTGTAAATACTTTTCAATAACCAAACTCCCCTTACATTGTCTAATGTATGCTCAGCTTTTTAGCGATTACGTAGATGTTCACACCAACGCGACAATTGTTTGTGTTTTTCACTTAACTTTCAGTTAAAATCAATAGCCGTTTTATTACTTGTGAGTTAAAATTTATCAAATATAATGCCGCCAACGTGTTCACATAATACAGTATCAAGTAAATCCAATCAACAAATAACAACGAGTGTGTATGCAAATGCTATCGTTAATTACATGCAAATAATTGCCTTCAGGTAGTGAATTGATATGTTTATTTATAACTAATATAACCGATGGAATTACGACCTACCTCGGGCCAATATTGTAATTTAGCTTAACAACGAATGACAGTTTTGAAAGATATACAAAATGTTGCCGCAAGCTGAGATAATTCGATTGATATGGTTTGATTAGTTAAATTATTTAGTTTAAAGCAAACTATAAATTATGGACACAGACAGGAGTAAATGTGTTTTCGATCAAAGTAAGATTGCAGAACGTCCAAAATAACTGCGCTAAGTGAAGAGAACCTCACTAGATTGACAAGCCTCATCCAATAGGGTCATGCAAACAAGCTGAACGCACGGAACCAAGCGTTGTTAAATCAACATCTCGCAGGCAAACTGCAGTAGTTACGGTTATGTCGTTTCTTGCATATGATCAACTCGTGACCAGTTTGTTCGTTTTGAAGTCCGAGTATTACTCCAAACGTACCCAAATAGTCATCTATTTTAGAGTTAACCACATGCACACGCAAAAAGGGGTTTGTCCACGAGGATGAAATCCATGCTACATGAATGACGATCCATTGTTTGTTTGAAACAACTAGGAAAAACTAATCATCCCATGTACGGTAATCTTCACAGGGCTTCACATCAAAATGTGGGTGGTAAACCAGGACCGCAAAAGTTCGAACCTGTTACCGGATCTACGGCTTTACTTTGACACACACAATACATTCTGTTGAGCTGGGTCACTAGAGAGTGTCTGAGTAAAATTGCAATCATGAACCAAGAAAATAACAGTAAGTTTTTATCACCACTATTCAGTTGTTCATCCGTTATTGAATTTACATCACGTGGACAGCTCACGGGCAAGCACTAAAATAATTTCACATTTATCCCATATGCCTGAAAAAGGATAAATAACGGAGGCGGGCTGATTATGGCGTTTGGAATGCGAAGTGGAATCCGTGGTTATTGAAGTTCTTCAATGTTTATTTTCATCATTGCTGTAAACAGACGGGAGGACTGCGTATACCTCTAGGCAGTTATATACCGCAACAGTGTGTCATAAACAAGATCACTAATAGGAGGTTGTAATGAGTTAAGGGTGTTGTTTCTCACGTCACCAGGTATAGTAAGTGCTGGTTTGTTTAAGGACCTTAGATGGGCTTAGTCTAAGCAAAATTTACGTGGGTTACCCTCAGACCATGAGCCATGCCTTGATTATCTGGACTAGTTGCTATAAGGCAAAGTGCATACAGCGACCGATGTCCGCGAAATCAATACTTTACAAAATACAATGCAGCTGACCAAAGCTCCTGAGTAAAGCTTCAGGAATAACTGTTTAATGCAACAGCTTACTAAACTGTATCTTCCCAGCTGGCTGTTAATTTACCCGGGTAGTTTTCTTATAGAAGAAGTAGGTCGTGCACACCATTTAGCCAAAAAACAGTGTAGCTGTAACTTTGTTTCTCTGACTAACAGAAAAAATGCCTATTTTGGTCGGAATATTTTTGGCAGCCATATAAATTCAGGATTTCACACAAAATTTCCACCTATCCGATTTTTAATTTTTTACCACGGATTTTGAACAGGCGACTTATTTAGTTTAACCTCTTCAAAGTATAATGGCTAGCTTTTTGTAAATCAATCCCGGGGTTTGCAGTGGTTAAACGAGGCTACTCGTAACACAAGCATTTTTCACTCACTATACTGAACCAAAAAATATAGCATCATTCTAACACTGATATACGGTAACCAACGCAGTCGTATTCACTATGGACCGCCTCGTAATCGGTGTCTGGTAAACCCAAAACATGTTTGTTTCTTTTTTGCTTGCAGTTGGTTATAACTGTTCACTGTGTTAACAGGCATGCCAAACATTAACAGGGATTTTCACCAGTCTTAAGTTAGCAGATCGCTGAGCATATCACAAATGTCTGTGCAATTGTTTTTCCTTACTAGTCGGTCAGCCGGTTGTAAAAATTTAAATTCTATAGACGTACGTACTCTGTTAACTGTTGGGATAAGCACCCGGTTTTTCCAAAACATCTTCTCAGTCGACGATCGTGAGGCTAACTCTACTTGTAACCCTACTTATAACATCCTTGCAAGTTACTCTTACAGAACTGGCTCACCTTATACTTCATAAACTTCAAATATATACTCCCCCGAAAATAATAACAATTCTCTATTTGTTGATGACGGTCACTGATGACCGGAATTTAAAAACCAGTAGGTATATTAAATACCAGAAGGTTTATCAGAAAGAATAGTGTAAACTTGATAGCTATTTTTGCAATCTAGTTTTTTCAGTCGATCTGTTTAGAAAGAAATCATCGGGTTAGAGTTTTCTTTGTGTCGAAGTTCAATATTGTGAACATTTCAAGCCAAAACCTAGTGTTGCACACTATTACGCACATTGGTCAACCTAAAATATTTGGATGGTCTATACATTTGTCACCTTTATCCCGTATAGGAAAGCAAAGAAGCTGATAATCTAATCGATTGCGTAGATGCCACATCATATTGGTAACCGTCTGATAGTAAGTCAGCGCACCTCTGGGTCCAGCAAGATATCGCATAAGAGTTTATCAATTATCTATAGGTTGCTTAACACTGTGAGGTCACATGACGTTCAGCGAGCAGTCAGTAATCATCATGGGTTGATTCAAAGCTACCCAAGCAGCAACTTCAAGAATTAGTCTTCTGAACTGAAAACGTTTATGGTTAACAGTATATAACTGTTTACCACTACAGATGCCGGCTTATTACATCCGGATCTCCGGGATATATACCAGGATTAAGCTAGGACCTAGAGTATCGGCTGGACCAAATGTTGCTTTGTAAGTATCTCTGACAGAATGTGCATTTTCAATGGGTTCGCCGTTGTTCAGTATGTTTTCCAGTAACGTAGTAACAGAAAAAGGTTGCACGGATAAAGAAAAGTTCGCAACACCCTATTCTTCAGGAGCAAAACTAAGGTTCCGCGCTGGTATTTACCAGTCAATTAAGTAGAACATACGAAAAATATGACTTGCAATAAAACATACGTTTCAGTGCAGGAGGAATCAAAGATTACTCTTCACACAAACCATCCACTCTGGACCCGCTAGTCTGCATTGTTTATTCAAGTTTGTTTCCCTTTGACACACGTTCTCGTGAGGTTTTCTCAGTACATCCAACATTATATAACGTAACATTGTTGTTAACTGTTCTTATATACGATCCTTACTTTTGCGTATTTGGAATTCAACGAGTCATTATCATCTAATTCCAAAATGCTTAATTAGTTCAGGGTACCTCAGTGTCATTAAGACTGACGTAGTTTTGCTGGTGTTTCAGCCGTTCACTGTCTGCATGTAATTAAAGCAATTTATCATTTAGACTAAAATTAACAACCTTGTGGTTTGTACAGCTTCCAATAGCCCAAAAGCAATATAGTCCTACAGTTTATATTAGATTAGATTGTGTGACCATTCCATAAATACAGAAATAAAGTAATTCATTTGGCTAAACCTCACAGTTAGCTTCAAAGTAGCAGTAATAACATACCGAACTGAACAAACCAGGTATTTATCTCTCGAGTGTAATAGTAAATCTTACCGTCAACAATGTAATAAAACAACAGTAATGGGAAATAGGTTTAGTATCAATGACTACAGTGTGCCAGTCATCCTCCGGGAAGTCACTTATTCGAAAGGTCCAAATATACACTGCAATTAGTGAATTTACCTATTATTTCCCTGTTCACATGCCCTACTGTCAGTAATCCTGGGACTACGCTGTACTACGATTTAAAGTCGTTAGTTCTCAATGGTCATTTCTTAATCTAAAATCCTTATATCACCGTGGTGTGAGTAATTATGTATTTCATCTAACTATAAGCCTAGTTCCTGAATTCTAATCTTGCGTAAGTAATGGGAGGTACACATCGGACTGGTTGCAGTAAGCAGTTCTCATTAGTGAAGCAAAAACACGATATTAAGGAAGTTAATCAACTTTCAAAAAATCAGAGTCCCTTATCGGCTGAGTACAATTACACATGCGACATCACAAGCTATAACCTAATTAAAACACTAAAAAGTAAGGAAACTGGTGAACAACAAAAGATATAACGTCGGACCTATTTGCTGAATCTTGATTTCTCATCCAGAAGCGACATTGCATTGGTTCGTTTTCAGACCGTATATTTTGTCTGGGTTTGAACAACCGGTGAATCAAAGTGATTTTCATCTCAGGTAATTATTGTTTATGTTACTATGCATGTCTAAATGAAACTATTCCTTATCTCTGAAGTTGTTGTATCTCATAGAAAAAAGTAAGACAAAATAATTTTTCGTTAGTCTCACTCACTGCATATTTTATCTAATGGGTACATTTCTTTGACAGAAAATCATTGATGTTTTCAGAACCGTTGAGTATAGGAATGTGGATAGGCCTTGCATCGGTCTAACATTTTTGCTTACAAACCTATCTTTGCAATGATAAGAAGTTTTCAAAGATCCTAGGAGGTGCTGACTTGCACAACTTACAAAATCTGTGTTATTCCATACCTAAAACTGGTTTTCCGCCGTATTCCTAAATATATGTGTGGCTTTCTCGGCTCACCGAATGGAAATGAGTGGATGAACTATCGTTTACCGTGTGCTACTAAGTTCTGGTTGATCCCTTTCCGAGTTCAGTTAACCACCGTATCACAGTCCTTTTAAAGCTGGCATGTACATTGGTAACAAACAAATGCAGTATTGTTTTCGACAGAAGTTTTGGACAGAAAGCTATAAAGCAGTTATAGGCCCGGATGAACACGAACATAAGACTACGTAAGAGGTAATCTGCTGAGATATTTCGACCGATCTCATTGGTTAGGACACACGCATCATAGCGAAAGTTTTCGTGTTTTGTTTCTTTCAAATAAAAAGCATACTTCAAGTTTACCAAATCCGTTACGACACACCGTTGTAAACCTCCTCTTTTTATATTACCATAGATTTAAAAGTTGGTAGTGATGAGTTCACGTTATTCTTTAAGCGTTTCTAATTATCATTATCAACTGAATCCCCTAATTGCGGTATTTACATAAGCCCACTTTTTTTCCTGTCTTAGGCTCACTCCCAAGCTACCGATTAGCTTCCGCCTAACTTCGCGTGCTTCATTTTGGATCGATATTGTTTGTATTGGTAGTTCTTTACTCCGTCTGTTCAAAATCTGAATTTTCAAGTCATGACTACACATTCCAATGTGATTCACTTTGTGTGCTAGTCTTATTGCAGCTAATGTTTCATCCTTATTTCAAACGTATTTGTATCAATGCCTGTTTACTGATCATAGTCCTTGTATCTTGATCCATGGGATCCGTCGAAATGTCTGTGAGGATTATATCTTGCTTGGTTCTACTTGCATGTTTTACCATAAGTTTTCATCTTGAACTACCTAAACTGTAGTTTCTGTAATCGAGTTATCAAGTTTCCGAAAAGTGGCCATTACACTTGTTAAAATTGTCCCATGGTCACCAATATGCGGATATTTGAATCATGTTGTTTAACGTTCTTGTGAACGGTAACCATCAAGGTTGCGCATTTTCATCTACGCGTAATTAACTTTAAAGCTGCTTATATTATGCAGTTTATAGTATGAATAACATTACTTCGGAGGTCCAGTGAAGGGCATATGATAGATTGCAACTAATGTAATTTCGCTGGCGGGGTAGCTCTCATCGAGAAATCAGGACCACTTGCCTCCGCAAAGGTGAGGAAAAATATTTTTTGTAGTAGGTACTTTGAGCATTCTGACTGGTACGACTGATCGCAGCTGTTGCCTCCTCACAGAATTTTCGGTCAGCTTTTTTGGGCAGAAACATTAAACTCGAGGTAAGCTCAGTACCGGATAGTTTTGTTACCGACGGGAGTTGTGTACCAATCGTAACTGCATGAGTCCATCTTGTTGACTACTCGTCACTGACCTTACATTGGGCATGAATGTACGAATGCTCACCCACGTCTTTTTGTGAGCAGCCCCCAATATTCACTGTTTTTATTGGCCGTTTTCGCAAGTTCAACTGCAATGATTCTGAAATTTGGTCACCCTGAGAAATAACAAGAATATGTTTCTCTACATTTAACTGAAGGCGAATACTCTTGTTCTAGCTTCTGCAACGCACATTACTGACATTCTTCAACAAGTGCACAGAACAGGATAATGCTGTAGACATCTCACGGGGCGGAGTTGAGATTGTCGTAGCTAGGAGGTTGTCGCCTATGGAATAGGTTGCGGAAACGGTGGCATCCTCTGTTCAAAATATATCAAACCGTTCGGTAGCCACTGCACTTTTGTGGGACTTTTTAAGCCCCTGCAGATATTAGATGTATTTTCTAGGTCGCTGGCTTCGTGAATAACAGCGATGGGTGATCATATGGTTCGTTCTGCTTACAATTAGGCGCCAACCAACTTTTAAGACAATTTTGGAGTCCCCACAATAATTTAGTCAAACCCTTTGAGAAGAAGTATCAGAAGTGATTACCCCTCCCGGCAAAGTGCATCACCGGTTTATATCTTTTTCCTGAATGTCAATTACACTGTGGTCGATGTGCGTTTAAAGACAGTGCATTGGCCATGATGTCGACGACTACACACTAGACGTCACTAGACACTGGAAATAGAGTCTGTCAGTTTAGAATTTGTCCCCCAGGCAGATGCAGTATTGACCTGCCGTGGGTAAGTTGCTCTCACAAAGTGCTGAACAGTTGAGGGTCAAACCCCAGTCTACTTTAAGATTTACTCTTTGTAATCTTTCTGAGAAGTGAAATTGTACACAGGTGCTTCATAACCTGAGTTCACAAATATTTGTGATTGACATACTGAGTTAAGTGCCTATGAGTACTACTAATTTATTAGGTTAGTACAATTTTCAGATTATTTCCAGATCTGAAACAATGAGTTGATTTGTTATTACCATGAAGTGGGGATTCTTCACTAAAACAGGACGGCAAAATTGACTGAGGTAGAGAACTTCCAATTTTGCTAGTAAACAAGAGTGGGTTTTAAAAATATATCGAGGTACAAAACGCAACGAAATGTTAATATCTTTGCCTTCGATATCATTTTTGTACAGCGTCTAAGGAACTCATAAATATGGACCTATGTGGTGTGTTGTTTGACGCAACCTTCACAGGGTCACGTACACTCTGACAGCTCGTTCTTAAATAGACTAACCGATAACAGAAATGGAACCGTCCTTGCCACCTATAGATGTCTGACTCGAAGAAACTGAGGACTGTTTACTGTAGTAAAACGCCTGTCAGCAACATTCAATAGTCCCAGTAGTTTTGAGACAATCACATATATCCAGCGAGTTATCGCAGCTGAGTTAGAAAAACCGAGACAAATATGTTTTGATGATTAATCAAACAAGCATGCCGACAACCGCTATCTTGTTCGATTTCTGGATAGGTTTGGTCGGCGTAAAGCAAACGTCACCGCCGTTTTCTGCGTACCACGGAAATATCTTATCATGATTTCTCGCACACCAAAACTCATTACCGCAGTTGGGTTGATAAGAATGCATGTAAAACGGAAAATAAACTGTAAGCAAAACAGTAAATTTGTCAAGAACCTATAACAATCATTGGAAAGCTTAGTATCCCTGTTTGTCAAATCTAACGGTAACTACTGATATCCCTGTGAGAATAATCGAAAACCTTAGTAGTACTCGTATCCATGAAGATGAGTTCTCAGTCAAGAGAATTTAAAAAATATATCCATGAAAGTAATTGACGTAATGTGTACTTTTCATAAAAATGCCACCCGAAGTTACTACAGGTCTTGGCACCTTCATTCACAAACCACTTGTTTCAGAAAAAACACAGGGAGCCTATCTATCTCAACACAACGCACTAATGGTTGCAGTCAAATCACCCGTTCCATCTGTTTACTTCGAAAGAATGACAAATGTCGTGGTCGGAAGATAGTCTGCAGATCGACACAGGCGACCAGGTAACCGTTTTCTGGATATGTTGCTGCTACTTCACTTCTTAAGATATTCTGTTATATTGTGTTCTAGCTAAGTACTGTTAGGTACCGTCGCTGTCCAGCTGGTTGGTGAAGCTGAACTGGTACAGTCAAAATGCCGAAAGTACCAACTGACGATGACAAGTCTCTGCGTTCGTTAGCTAGACTGGACCGGGCAATTCGCCTCAAAAGATTACCGCCACCAAAAAGCTTCATTCTTTGTGTTTCCTATTGTTACAAAGTTTACCATTTGTATAACAACTAGTCCTGTGGAACACCACAATGTTTATTTTTTGGTTCGGAAAACCAAAACATTGGCGGACAAAATGTCACACTTCGTCTTACGCAAAGCAACGATGGCTTCGGCTTTATCTACTCGTCGACATTTTCTTTTGTTCCCTTCGTCCCGTATTCATTTTCAAACCTTCCTTCTGCTTTTACGAAGTAAACGGCTTTCTGTATTAAACTGCTGCCATTTAGTATTTCGAATCTCGTTAGTAGTGCACATCCTTGCTACTTTCGGGACAAGAACTCCAGCCACGCTTTCATGAGGCAACCATGAGACCAGTGACGCAGTGGTCAACACGGTTGCCTCATGAAAGCATGGCCGGGGTTCTAGTCCCGGCAGGGGCAAGAATTTGCACAAGTGACGAGCGATAATGAGAGCGAAACTCAAGTTTAATGCTTCCGTTGTTCGAAAGGGGCCGACTGGAAAGTCTGTGGCAATGCGACAGCTGCGATCAGTTGTGGGTGATGTTCAGTCTATATCAGGGTTTTTGTATTGCATAAAACACTTCGCCAGAATACGCAGAAAACCAAGAGATGGTGACGAAACTAAAACGTTCACATTGCAATTCACTGACTGCGACACAGAATGCGAATCGCCTTAGACATGCAGTGATGCAAGCAAGAGACCGCCGGAATGAGGGAGAATATCACTCGATCTGTACAGCTAACCTGAATTGTGTTCAGTAGACCATGATGAAACTTTCAGCCTGCTGTCCACATAATCCAAAGTTGATAACAGTATATGTGGTTCCTTAATCAACAGGACTTTCCGCTTCCTTATTAACCAATTGACAAAATATCGCAATCACTCAATTTTTTTGCGCTGATGGCTCTACATTTTTCGGTGGCCTCATAGTACTGTTTGGAAAAGCACAAAAGCAGCTACATAATTTAATGGAGTTCTCGGTGTGTCAGTGCACAAACTCAAAGTTTCCGTTAGCTCTGGAATCATAATGTACACTAGATGGACTAACAAGAGTTTGTCTTGCGTATCGTTTGTCTAATGGCCTGTCCAACTTAGTAACGTTGCGACTATCTTCAAAAAGGGGAAGATAAACTTGGTTCGTTTGCCGGTCAAAAGCCTAGATGATGGTTGGTGCTCACCTATTTCATTTTGCTAGTTTCGACCGACTGTAAGGTTCAGTCAGTTGAAGTTGCAATCTTCGCTGGTAAGGGCGGGACCTTTCAGAGATCAGACCAAACGTATTTCTCTATCTTCTAACCCGTTCACATCACTGGTCTTTCCGTCGGTTTGATTAGTAAACGTTGAGGCGCTTGTCCACTGTGTCGTCAGCGAAAAACGCACTCATCTTACGAAGTGCGACAAGCCGACAGATCAAGGAAGTCAGTTAAACATGTACTGACGACCTCCCATATGTTTTGACGTGTTCGCACCGCTTAAGATGAGGTGCTCGAAGCCACTAGACGGTCGGCACCCCCTTGTGTACGTTGTGCACGTCAGGTTGTTGCAAATGACTTCAATATGCACTGTCAGACATGTGGCACAATACATTATTGAGCAGTGTCCAGAAACGCTCTGTAACAAAAATATGAGACCACATCTTAGACAGTAGTTATTTACATTTTTCAAGCACGTGCACATTTGGTGAATGAAGCGTATGTCCGTTGTATAGATCTTCACCGGATACAAGTACGTCAATCATGGTGAATACTCGCGCTGTGCGTTAGGGTGCGCCTGGGTAAATCAGTGGCGTAGACAACTATGAGTACTCAATTGACCTGGAACAGAAATAGCCGGTGAGTATTAGTCTTGACATTTCTGCCAAATAGACAAAATATCTGCTAGTTCAAAATATTGAATATCTCAACTATAGATGTATATACCTGAACACATTGCTGGTCACCAAATGACTTCAGATCCCACGATGTGCTATTACTAATCTTTGTAGATTTTAACTTCTGTGAAACCGGTTTCACAAATCATTTCTCCACTGAGAAAGAAAGGCGATGTTCAGAGTTACATAAACAATGTAAGTATGGTCATACTTTTATCGAAACGACGGCCAACAAAACCGATAGCACTCTATCCTTCTTCTCCGAATGATCAACTCCATCTCCTCCAGCTACTTGATGGAGTGATGTTTACAACACTTACACAAACGTTTCTTCACTCTGAGTTCAAGTGCCTTATGGTTTCCATCATATTCAGTCTCGGACGAAAACGAGCAATAGTGATCCTTATAGCCCATCAATGAGATAGAAATGCAGTTCTGTCGCAGATGAACTGCCCTTCGGAACATACCTTCTTACAACAAGCATTCACAGCAGCCACGATTTTTTTTCACTGCTCACGAAGTTCTCTTGTTTGGTGGGAACTGGACGAGTTGTATGTTAGTAACATTTGATGCGCCTTCTCTCTTCACTCGAATACCTGCCACAAAAGTGCATAACCTGAGAGCAGGTCAAAAATAACAAAACGGCTATAGGAATGAAAATGATCTCAGTATATTTTGTTGGCTTCTCCTGATAACTCACATTGTAACGATACTTTAGCTTCCTCCGGGCCATATTTGCCACTTTCTTCAGTTAAACAACAAAACTAAGTAGGTTTAAAACAACCTTTTGCTGTCTGTAAACGTAGCGTTCTCGGCTAGTGACAAACAAAAAGAGAACCCTCCGCAAATAAATAAATAAAAACTGCCCGTGCAAACTTTGTTGATCATTGGTTTACGGAGGGATGTCCACCAAAATGATCTGTAACAAATGGATCCAGCACTGTCAAGTGTTACTTTCTGCGAATGATATGGTCGGCTGAGTCAGCCGCGTTCTGACAGCTCGAAGCTTACGATCGATAAACAGAGAGATGCATACGATCCACTGCAGATGATCGTAAAGTACAGGTTTTAATTGCGCTTGGTGCAGTCTGCGCACACTTTCCAACCACTCCAGTTACAGACCGAAACACACATGTTTTAATATATTCCACATTGAAGACTCTTCATCAATAAACAGCGGACCGGACGATTTCACCTATGGATGGGGGACGCAGACGAAAAATTTCACAACCAACGAATGCTTCCTCAAGCTGTCACAGGAGTAAACGCAGCACGTTAACGAAGTGATTGTAAATCAGACATGATCCGTCCAATGGAGTTTACAGAACATCGCTGATTCGGTTTGGTTCCAAGCATATTGCCTTAAAGTGCGACACAAAGTCGTCTCAGATAGGTGTCACAAATATCTGAACTAGAGCCTCATCAACCATTTGACGAACAAAAACCTTTCCTCAGAAGCAGTCGACGTTCACGGATAAATGTTACGTACATGGTGAAAAAGCACGGTGAGCAAGCTTTTCATTTGTGTTTATCAAAATTCATGTGATTCGGGATTAACAAACTCCAAAACGACTGTTGTAAGTTATACCAGTCGTTTAAGACATGTGGTTTAGTCTCAAATGATGAAGGACCCCGGAAAACCCTCATTGCATTCGTCAGAGCAATCATGCTGTCTAAAAAAGCGAACCCATCTAGCATTCAGAATGAGCAGGTAGAGTTCTTAGTCACTGCCACGCAGAACGCCAAACGTAAAAAATCAATGAGTTCAAACCTACATAAATCAAACACCAAACTCCGGTTACCACAAGAGTACACCGATTTGAAAATCTGCGAAAGTGAACAGTGCAGACAACCGGTGGAATTCCACATACACTCTCATCAATCAATTCACAATCCCGCCCAGGAACCAGATGAGTCTGATTCTATCTCCTCAGTTTCCTTTCGATAACAACACTACAACTAACATCTCTCATTAGCTCATTCGCAATCTAGTGAAAGACACGCCCATTGTATGCACCTGGTTAGTTGATACGCTGAATTTGTAAAAAAAACTTGAGACACTGCTCATTAAAATACATCTGGCTGTTATAGTCGAATGCCTTGTACAAAATGGACACAGAGTGTA
>LUCH01002627.1:0-15859 GCA_013368495.1 Paragonimus heterotremus
TCGCAGTTACCTTATGTAATTGTAAAAGCCAGATTGGAATGATCGAAAATAGCTGTTTGCAGAAATTGGATTTTTATGAATTCTACGGGAATTTGGAAAGTGATTATTCTGCCGAAGCTTTTGGAAATTACAGTATAAAGAAGTTGTAAAATGGTATACAGCTGTGTATATGTTGATTTGCTATCCGTGACAAAATCATCAGTATAGTCTAGTAATAGTGTGTCCAGTGAAGAAAACAAAACACGTAACAATTGAAAAAGTGTTGGGCACACGCTAGCGATTTGAAGTACGTTAGAGTTACTGACAAGTAGTTTGGCAGATTTGATAGCTTAGAAGAGATCCAGTTGCGAAAAATCTGGACTTCGGCTGGATTCGAACAAGCACCAGAAACACCGGCGGGGCTTCGTAGCTCAGCTGGTAGATCTCTTGTCGCATTTGGGTATGGTGTTCCTGTCGCTGTTTCGAATCTAGCCGAAGTCCACAGTTTTCGCAACCGGATCTCTTCTGGACGTTAGAGTTGTTTAGAATAAGTGCTACAGCGTACAAATTGCTGTGAACTGACTGTCATAAACTGATCGTATTGTTACTTAAGCCAACTACAGTGCATACTACAATATTTGTGACATGATAAAAGGAAATTATTTTACCTAGTGTACTGAATGATATGCTACAATTCAAAGATCTCTGACAGTTGTCATCGTTTGCACAATTCCAGAGGGAAACTAGAATGTGCGCAAGTAGAAAAGACGTCTGGAGTTGAGCTTTAGGTTTGATAAGCAAACCTTTTGTTCAGTCTGCTGTTCAAACAATCGAGATTTAAAGAAATCAGACACTACCTCATCTTAGAAATAGGAAATTAGCACATCGAAAATTGCGCGGCAGAGTAGTTCGGTTTACCTAAAAGAGTGAACTGTTATGAGGACATGGTAATAATTTTGTTCTAAGTTTGCAGAGCGGCTTTGTAGCTCAGTTTATAGGGCGTTTATGATGAACAACATAAACATCTGATGCAAGTTAACATTCGTTGTAAAATTCCAGTCTAACTCAGTCGTCATCAATATCATCATTACCATATATTTGGTTCGTGTTTTCATGCAACCCTTGCTAGAAAACAGACCGATAGAATGAGGTCTAACTGCTAAAAAACAACTGTCTGATCTCGAAAGTTCAACATTAATGTACCTGAACCAGAAAACCAAACAAACACTTCACCCAAATTTGAAAAGCTGTTGTTGAATTTGTGTGAACTCAACATACTTCCGTAGAACGAGCCACATGGTGTTATGTGTGCCGATATTTTGAACTTTGGTGTTGATACTGTGCACGTCATTACTATGTAATCACTAGGGTCATGGATGCCGTATGAGTTGATATACGGAACTGGGATAAATAGAAAGCAGATAGGAAGGAAACGCCGAAGTCTGCTGGGTTTTAACAGTAATGCCAATTCAAAATTGGTGCGCTGTTTTATTTGAGTTGTTGTCCATGTAACAATGTTTCCATATTGTAAACTATTGAGGAAGATCAAAAGACTCAGTACACGTCTGTGCTCGAGTGTGTACTTTGTAACAGTGATATCAACTTTTATGGTTCAACGGTAAACAGTTCTGTTAATTTTTTCCCGTTGACTGGTTTCATTATCGATTGTTTTATGGATCATTTGTCAATGTAGTAAACATAAAATTAACTGTTATGGCTTATTTCGCGACAGGTTTTCCAAAATGCATGTTGTCTAGACTTGAACTAGACTCCATCGTTTGTAATCCAAAGTTGTCGAAAACTGGTTGGGAATCAGTCGGACAGCGTGCCTCACCAATCAAAACTGTTAACCCAAACACCTACAAGGACAAAAACGATCACATACCATATTTTTAGAAATTACTTGGTATTATTTCGACATGGTCAATCCCTCGATGTATAATAAAGAAAGTCATTAGCCATGTCAAACTATCGCCTCAGAAAGAGTGTATTCTCCAACATGAATTCTGGTTAATAGATCAGTTCGCAACTACTCATAAAATGATGTCACAGTTAAACGAAGGACCAAACAAGATCGAAAAACTATGTTGGCCCAAAGTTATGTATAAATCAGATCAACACAACACGAATACAGAATGTCACAATTTCCTATGTCAAGATGTATTGCGAACAAGGCTTGGCAAATGAAACAGGCAACGTAATCACGCAAATGATTAAGATGAATGTGAGTAACTCTCAAATATTTTGTGTGAATCGTCTTGATAAGTCCCACAAATCCGACTAGACATTGGCAACAGGTAAAAGAAGGCAGATTATTTATTTAATGGTATTAGTAAATGGGGTAATTATTGTCGGACAGTTCAACGGTATACTATTCCACGTACATTCACGAATATTTGCATGTTACACAGCAAGATCGATTAAATTTGACAACCCGAGCATTATTCGCAAACGCATGTAGGCTGAACCTATAAACAGTAATTCGGTTATGTCCAGTGCGAGGCCAATGGCACACTGGTCAATATGTTGCTACAAACTTTACATATTATTAAAAAAGCATGCAACAAGTTTAGTTCAAGGTCTCCAACTGTTGATGTTGTCATGAAAGCTTCATTCAGGCTGTTCAAGAGTAAACATATCCTAGGAGTGAATAAGCATTGTTTACATTTCGGGCGAACAACACGGAGCACAAAACTCTTTGAAGACTTTCGAAGAAACTATTAGTCACTAAATGTTGGGATGTTCTTCTGACGACACAACAAGTGATGCAGGATCCCCTGTCGCAAAATACTACTGACAATGGCACGGTGATCGTACCCGAAAAGCGGTTAAGTAGCCGTTTCATGAAAATTGCGTTGAACATGATTTATAGTAGTAAATTAGGCTCTGTTAACCAACTAGACATTACCCAGAAGTCATGAATGTTGGCCCTGAATATCTACATCACGGATAGAGCCCGCCATTCATTTGGACATCTGTCAAAACTTTTCAACCTTTTCTCGTCATCTACACGTGGTCTGAAGATAGAAGAAAATTAGCTGATACCAACCTTCCATAAAGTCCTTCACGGATCCTATTGCCCAACTGTTCACTTGGTAAAAACACTCAATGAGCGAACGACGGCCAATAGGCAAAATTCCACACTTAGAGGACCGGTGCCTATCGGCTGAGTGATGATCACACGGTCAACAGCATTCTTAAGCTTTACTCTTTCAATGATGTAATCCACTAATAACCACACTTTCCTGGCATTAGTAACTAATGGTAGTCACGAGCTTATCATCTACAAACAATGAGAACTCTACGGAGTCACAAGGGGAACTCTGAAATACACCTTTAATTATGACGTGCCGCTCAGAAAGTACGTCATTAATTTTTGTAATGAAGTATCGATCTTGATGTAATTTGTGAGTCACAAAAATAAAGTTTGACCTACACAACACTGGTATAATGTCATACAAGGACGTGTATGATTATTAGTGTGGAATGCTTAAAGAAGATTGGAAAGGTCACCACCTACTCCTATTAGCCCTGTTCATTCATTACTCCTTGACTTCGCGTTAGCTAGTTAGATGTGAGGGGTGCTTTCGGAACCTGTTTTCATTATCAACAACATTATATGATGTACAGTAGAGTACTAAAGTGAACAGCCATCACACTTTTCGGAATCTATGTTTAACAGGCTCGTTCCGCACAGTTCCCTCGAAAGTGAGCAACACGGTCTAAACCTTGCAGACCTTCAGGAAGCCGTTTTAGTCGATGGTATTGATTCAAGATCTAGCCAATTTTTTGCACATACTTATAACACCAACATAGTTAGTCTTTAGAGGCCAGATGATTTTTTAATAAAACACTATATTGCTCTCTGAAATGGGATGCTGCGTTGCTGAAAGGCATGTTAATATCACAGAGATTTCGATCAGAATTCAGACGGTAATCACTTAAGTTTCTTAACGTTTGTTATGCAGAAGGTAAGTATAATAACGCTGTATAGTGGTTTTGAAAAACCGTACTACTGCTCTCGTCCGTTAAGTTACGTGATCTACTGTGAGCAAGAGTGCATTAATTCAAATGAGCTCAAAACATAAAAGCGTTACTGAAACTCGTTAAGGACAGCCAATCTTTGATACCTTTAGCGATAAACTGTGAATTGTATTTTACAGTCCGCGTTATAACTTCATTATTTCTACCCTGTAAATTTCATTGTAAATTTTTTTACATAGTTCATGCTGCTCAACTCTTCAAAATAGTTTAGTTAAATTGTGTCCGTCTTCCCCTTGGGCAATGAATATTTTTACTCATCTAAAATTCAATACATTCGCCCACCGCAGTATGATGAGAATCACTGAAATGATCGGAAGAGTACATCCTAATAAAGTTGCTTGTTTCAGGATGATCAATCCAGATTATAATAGTGCGATGACTTCGAGTTAAAGTAAACTAGCACGGTGATTTTCCCAACCAATTTTTCTCACTTTTTTCCTAAACCAAATAAAGTGCTAAATCTACTATAATTAAATAATTTTACTTATGTACTCTTTAGTTAGACAGAACATTCTTACAGAGATTCCAGTTTATTTTCAGTCGCGTGCAAACGCAAATTTAAACAGCTGCAAAAAATTGCCAATTACCTACCATATAAATGTGTCTACAAATAATGTCATTTTCATGGAGTAGTCCTTTGTATGAGTTATCACTTTCCGTCCTCTCTGTTTTGATAACGGACTTAAGCGAAATTTTACTGAGTAGTACATGACAAGAAAAGAAAATTACGGAGTACCGTTATAAACGTGGTCTCAGTCAGATTTAACATTATTTTAAAAAATTAATTTTACACTCAAAGCGTAACTGGAAATCCAATTTGGTGGGAATGCTCACTTTACAAAATCTGATCAGTTTGATTATTTATTCATATGCTCTATTAGAGGCACTACGTGAATGAAACTATAGATGGTGCAGTGATAACCATAGGTGGTAGTCTACAGTTTTTGAACTACTGATGGTTACCGTTATTTTTGTATTTCTGCCGTCAAATTACAACTTAGAGGTGTCATTTTCTTTGGAAACACAAAACCACAATACATACCTTGTATCTTGTGTACATATGTTTAATTCACAGTAGTATTAGTATTGTTCATAAAACACAAAGTGAGTAAGAAGCAGTTGGTTAGTCACTTTAGAATGAAGTATTCTGCACCAAAGGTTCTGAAGGCTAATGAAATTTAGGATTCCGTTTTCCTTCAGATACACAATTGACCTTCGTTGCAACCTGTTTACTAAAACTTACGAAACATTTCTATAAATCTGCTCTTACACTTGTAAAAGTTTACCCTCAAGTATTTTTTTTATATAGTTCCCAGCTTGTCCACGTAATTCGGTTTATGGCCATCTGTGCCCTATTCAAAATATTATACAGTTTTATGTGAAAACCACAATTCGGGGAGATGAAGGATTTTGCATTGAGGCACTATTTTGTTGAGAAAAAATATTTCTATTAGATATCCAATTGGCAAGTGGCAAAAGGCGCAACTACACTGTGATGATGTAACACATTGACGTATTCATTGGCTCAAGTTCAAGGAACTTTATTTTTTGTGTACATGTCAATTCTGCAAACCGTTAACGAAATATCATTACATCTTCGAGAAGTAAGATAGTCTTGTTCCTTCCACATATTTTGATAGTAACATAATCAACCTTCGCTGCTTCCAACATATGATTCTGTTCGGCAATAAAGATAACGTTTTTTCTTGAATTGCTCCAAATATTGCAGTGCTATGCTTAGTCTAAGTGAAGATGTATATGTGGCTCAATGCATAAGGCTATACGCATCGGATTCCGATTGGTTAGACACGGCACCTCATTGAGCCAACTTACTGAGCCAAACTTCCCTGACTACACTTACATTTTTGGGTGCATGTATCTGAGAAGCTGTACTTAAGGTTGTGTCCAATGCAAAACGAACGCGTTTTCTTTCATTCGGCATAAATAAAGTCTCGCTCCTCATCCTTCTACCCATTTTGACGAGTAATATGAACAGAGTGGACGCCATAAATGTGTTGATAGTCAGACAGTTTTTCTCCTACTCACAGTTACTTAATTATAGGTCCATATATTCTTTATCGGATGATTCGTGAACTATTCCAAAAGACATGTCTGTAGTCGCAATAATGAACTGCTGAGCACTGAGCTTCCCTGTGAATGAATTATTAAGCTCAACTCAGCTGGTACACTGAACAAGTGCGCTCGGTACCGATCTCACAACAAACCATAGTCACTAAGAAGCAGAACAAAGAGTAACAGTGTGAATATTTTGTTGGCCTGCTCAAACACCCGTTGCCCTATAATTATGCGATATTCGCTTGTGTTCTGTGGTTACTGCCGACTCAGCTTCTTGTCGATAAACAGTATATTACACGTTGTTTTGTGTTTATAGACAGTCTTTACAAAAATGAACTACGCAATTTGAGAATTGACAAAGATAATGGGAAAAACATCTGGCAGTTATTCCGCGCACGGCACGTGAAAGAACCGAACTTGGTAACCGTTACGTTTCTGAGGAAACAGTCAAATATGTTGGCACGCATACAGTTTTTACACTACACCCAATTGTGAGAAGTCAGGGCTTCGGCTGGATTCGAACATGTGCCAGAAACACCGTGCCCGAATGCGTCAAATGTTTTACCAACTTAGCTACGAACCCACGTCAGGAGCTCGGAACTTTCATATATGGACTCGGTTGTCCATTCGTCCCGCTGTCTCATCTACCAAACTACTCATTAGTGACACAATTTCTGTGCTCATTAGTGGCGTTGTTGGATTCCAACGTAAGCTGTTCTAGAAATTTTGCTGGGACAGTCGATCCCCTGGATCATTTGGTGGGTTCCATATGAGGCAGTGGAAAGAGTGGGTAACCGAGTCCGAATGTGAAATTTCCAAGATCCTGGCGTGGCTTAGTAGCTCTGTTGGTAGAGCGCTTGACGCGTTTCGGCATGGTGCTTCTGTCGCTGGTTTAAATCCAGCCAAAGCCCTGACTTTTCACAATTGAGTCTCATTTAAAATCACAAATCCACCAAACTTTATATTAGTAGTACGTATACAGTTGACAAACAACACGAACCCCAGTGATGTTAGGTGGCAATAATTTCGCGTTCACTGTGATCCCGTTAAAATAAGAATCGAAACTTAAAACATGATCCACCTGAAACCTCTAGACTATATAATCACACAAAGCTTCCTTGTGTCTATCCATAAATGTTGTCAACTTTAGAAAAAAAATTTCTGGACTCGATGTGTTCGGCCAAACAATTTTTTTTCAAAGGTAAGTGTTTGTATGCAGTTTAGTTGTAGGATTGTCACATCGGTCGAATAATTAAGAGGTTCCATGCAATTCGTTCTATATACAGCTGCAAACATTTGCTTTCAGCAAATTCGTCAATACCGCAGTTATACACAACGATGACACAGTATGTTCTTCAGAGACATTTTACAGAGTTATTATTGGTATTGATAAACAACTATAATGTTAAAACCTATAATTACCTTTTCACAGTTTGGTCATCTCATATGTAGGCAAACTAGTGAGATTCTACGTGGTTCAGAAAGAGAGCATTAAACAAGCCTCTTAAAACTTACAACTGTCTCTCAATCAGTTCTGCACACATACGGTGGTTGAGCAATTGGCGAATGTGAGCATCATGTTGGTGTTTGACGAAGGGTTACGGAACTGTTGATATGGAATATGTGCTACACAAGATTGACGCGTTCAGCCAAATAAATCGTGGACATAGGTAAGTTCACAGCACACGATGGTAGAAATCATCATACACAATGATGTCCAACATTACCAGTTTTCGTTTTGTGTTCATTCTACTAGCTAAATAAGCATAACATTTTGAAGTTTTGATCGATAAAAACATCGTGAACACATAATTCCGTCAAGTTCATTTAAACGCACGATTTGTCAGTCCATTAGGTGTAGTACAGAAGTGGCTCTGAAAACGTTCGTGATTTGTTTGTGTTCATTGGTTTCCTACCCGAAGGTTGATAAGTACTTTGTACTTCTTAAGACATGGTGGAGCTCATCAATTACTGATGATGTCTTTCAGATATCTGATCAAAATGAAACAAACGTTGTTGATAGTCGATTGCAACTCTCTTGTTCCGGTAAACATTCCAGTTGTATCATTTCAACTAAAGCGTTATAAACTGTTTCCCTTGGTGTTAGAGTTTGGAAGTGACGCAACTCAGTGACATGACAAATATATGAATTGTATTTGGTTTTCCTGTGAGATAAGCACGTTATTCTCAACGACCTTGATCTCGGCAGGCACCACTAAGTTTATGTAAAGCCACATTTGTGTTAACTCATAAGTAATGCCAAGATCGCATCCAGAAATATCATTGATTTTTTTCACTAACTCCGGTAGATGAACCCTCATTCAGGACTAAATCATTCCTTCCATGGTGCCAGTGTGATCAATAAACTCTGTTTTATCGATTTCTTCCGTAATATGGTTTGAATTGCTTATTAAAAGTGATGTTGCCCTAGTTTATTGTCACTACAGCTTGAACAGTCCGATTTTTTTGCATACCAGACAATTGGATTAAAACACTCAGACATTAGTTTAACCATGCACCTGGTCAGACAGCCAATCCGATGAGTCAAAGGTTCATAAGACAACGAATATTTCTCAAGTCATCTAACTAGAAGAAGACATGGTTGAAGAGAACTTTGTTGTTCTCAGACGGTACAGGTCGAACTCTGCTACAAAGCAATACACTATAATAGTTTATTTGCGTCGCAGGAAACAGACATCAAATTCTAAACGTCGTAAGGCAAACTGATCTGGACTCAGTTGTACAGTTTGTCATGTATTTTTCCGGGGGACAATTTGAGAGTTCAGTTTCACTAATACAATTAGGCATTTTGATACGTTTCTGGCTGGACTGATGTTATCCTATTTTTGATGGCGCCCCTATTCTTTTGGTCAGTGCACTAGTGATCAGATTACCCACTATCCAGGCGCCAACATCTGGAGCCTAGACAAAGGGGCTTATCGAACGGTCACGCCGCCTCACCGGATCGGATGTGCGAACAGGCACAACACACCACTGAAACCGAAACCAGATTACTTGGCTGTGGATGGGAGAAGGGTGCACATGCATTTCCAGTAGAGTCGATAGACCACATCAAACCTGCGCTTAGGCCACCACGGTCCATCGTTGGCTGTTCACACCCGTCTCTGCAACCGTTTCAGCACATGAAAGACAATGCTGGACTGGTGACCAGCATGCGCCTGTGAGTGCAAGTGGATGCAGTATAAATACGATAATTCCCTAACGGATTGCGCCATCACAATGGTTTTCCCGTCGACCGATAGGTGGTAGAAATCTACATTCATGAAAGAAACAGATTTACAAATCACTAGAAGATAAATCAAAACCTTACAATTTTTTCCATAGAATACGAGGCTTACCACACTAAGTTTCTAGGCTTATCGCGCCATTTATGGACTCTGACGTGATGTATTATAGCCACACTATGTAGCCATGCTGCATGACCTTGCTTTGAAAATAATTAACGTCCCTTGGCACCTTGCAGTCTTATGGCCTCCTCATTGAGTCATGTCGTTCTGCTTCCTGTTGACGTCTTATTTCACCATTCTATCTATGATGAAGGTAACTTGCTATGTTATCGAAATCGACGTGGACAGCTCGTTAAAAGATATCATCCAGGTTGAGGTGTTTTGTAGTCTGGAAACCGGCTCCATTCTGAAAATCGATATATCCAGGATGCGAATACCGGTCAATTTGGGTCGACACAAAATATTCGCATCGTACGGGTTTCGGTTGGTTGATTACGCACTCGGACAGCATGTTGTTACATGGGAGTACTGATCGAACTGGGTGGGGCGAGGGAGGTGGGGCCGGGTAACGGGCGTATCGCACCCCTTACGATTATTGTGTGTTCGTAAACTTTCTGGCGGTTTAGAATTGATAAGTCTATTCCACAGAAGCCAAGAAGGAACTGTGGGCACTAGGCTGACTTACTGGATCTGTGTGTCTGTGTGTCTGACTCTGAACATGTTATTTCATGATGGCACAATCAGTTAGGGAATTATCGTATTTTTACTTTGTCTATTTACACTCACCGGCTCCGACTGACTCCTAGTCCAGCACTGCCTTTCAAATGCTGACACGGTTACAGAGACGTGTGTGAACAGCCAGGTGTTATCGATCATGGACCGTGGTGGCCAAAACGCTGGGTCGATGGCGTCGAGCGACTTTACTAGAAGTGTACGTGCATCCACCCGATTCACAGTCAGCTCATCTGGTTATGGTTTCGGCGGTGTGTTTTGTCAGTTCGCTCACCTGACTCGGTTAGGGAGAGTGCTCGTCCGGTAAGCCCTTTGGTCTGCACTCAGGATTTTGAAAGTGGGACAGAGCTCTTGGACTTACGATGTAAGATGGATATAGCACACCAGCTAATAAGATGTGAAGTGTACGCGGAAAAGACAAACCATCTTGGTTTTGCTTGAAGATCGCCCCTTAGCTCGATTGTGGACCCATAGGTCCTACAACCGTCTGTAGTCTATACGATCAGCCACACTTAAATTTCCAAAAATGTTGGTCAGTCTAGTTGCCCATGTTCAGCGACAGTTTTCCCATGAAACGTGTACAGTGGGATTCTGTTGCCTTGTAAAATTAATTTCTTCCGTAATTTAGTTTGAAAAGAATAACGGGTAAACTGTTATTGGTGATTTGGCCCACAGATCGTTTTCAAATAATGCTTGACGTAAATAGTGATTACTGATGAGTATTGGGGGATTTTTGATTTTCACATAGATTGAACATCACCCACAGTTGATCGCAGCTGTCGCATTTCCATAGACTTTCCGGTCGGCCCATTTCGAAAAGAAGCACTAGATTCGAGTTTCGCTCTCATTGAAGCTCGTCAGTAGTGCATATCCTTGCCACTTCCGGGACTATAACTCCGATCACGCTTTCATGAGGCAACCGTGTTTAGCACTGCGCCACTGACCTCACGTTAGGCACGACCGAATTATCATATGTGAACACTCAACCACATTCACTTGTGAGTAATGCTCTAATTATTCGATCTCCACGTGTGGAGAAACAGTAGTTGTCCTGTTAACTCCAACAACTCCGATGGATTGAGTGTTGTTCAGTTTAGGATACTACTTAAAATGAGCATATATTGTAAAATAGGCACATTTTTGACATCATCAGAATTACGGCAATTCACAAACAAACATCTAGCTGTAAACATCGACGGAAAACTTCATTACTCTTCCGTATAAATTTGCTTGGACGTCACGTTGTTGGTTGCTATTTGGCCAAGTAGAAACAGGGTTAACCTTACCTGGCCATGCTGTCAATAGTGCAAGTTTCAGAAGCGAACCGTTAGCACAATTATCTTCGGAAACTGTTGACACGAAATGAACGATTGTTTCAAGGTGATAACACACAGGCCCATCAGTGTAACTTTATGCTAACCTTCCAACTATCTCACGTCATGAACTACTTAATATTCTATCTGGATCATCAAAATCGCGTATTGTCGATTGATCGGTGTGATTAAGCAGGGATGAACAACTATGGAGAAAAAGGCGGAAAACAGCAAAAATAAATTATTGTTCTGTCCAGGCTCCTGTGGAATTCACCGGAAGTCAATTTTGCAAACAGCTGCTTCCGCTTATTCTCACCAGGTTTTTATGATTACGTAGGTTAAGTGAGGACTGTGATTCGCACCACTCTCGTTCCTTTCAGTGACCAATCCGATGTGTTATAATTTTCACGGATAACTTACGTTTACTCTATGTAACTGTAATTATTACTCACAAGCGAAAGTGGTTGTGTTCACGTGCGATAATTCGGTCGTACTTAATGTGACGTCAGTGGCGCAGTGGTCACCACGTTTGCCCCATGAAAGCGTGGCGGGAGGTCTAGTCCCCGCAGCACCGAGGATATGCACTACTGACGAGCTCCAATGAGAGCGAAACTCGAGTCTAGTGCTTGTACTGTTCGACAGGGGCCGAATGGAGTCTTTGGGAGTGCGACAGCTGCGGTCATTTATGGGTGATGTTCAATCTACATATTAGTTGTTAGAACCTGATGATAAATGATCATGCCGTCAAATCGTGGACTATACATCGTGAACAATATGAGTCTAGACAGAACCGGTTGTCCAATCAGTTACGTCACGTGACCAGGCCCAACCCGAAGTAGAACGATGCATTGAAGTATAATCGATTGCAGCTGATGCAAACGCGCGTGCGGCGTGTGCACACCCCCGTCGCTTGTGGGAAAGAACGCAACAGGTTAACGGCACTTTGATTTGTTGGTTCTCCAATTCTCAACCCTGCTGAATATTTTTAACCTCACTTAGCGTGAGCGATTTCCAGAATTACGGAATCACAGACGCCTCACGTCGAATCAAAGCGTCTCAAACATATTACGGTGAATAAAACAAAGGTTCATCATTTAACTTAGCACCGTACAAAAATAGATAGGTACATTAATCTATTAAAATGGACCAATCCAGCTCTAGCGTACGGTAAGGAAAATGCTCCTGTTAGTGTTGTGTTCATCTACGATATGACTGATTAGCTAGCAATTTTTTGGTCACCATGATCACTGAAGTATCTTCGTCTTACCCGGTATAATAGCAAAACTTTTGTTAGCCAATGAACTAGCTAGGAGAATAACCTAACAACAACACCCGTACCCCAGCTACAAATAGTTCCAACAAATACCCAGTAAAACAACGCCCTCCACAGGGCAAACTGATAATTACTACGTTACTCTTTTTTCCGTCTAATACTGTACGTTACTCGAAGTATAGAGCTCAGTTGGGAAAAACCGTGACTGACTTGTTGACTCTTAAGAAAAGCGATACCCCAAACGACAATATCAGTTGAGCGTACAGTGTAGTGAGGCTGGTGTAAGTGGGTAAAGTGATTTCACTCGAGTGAGTATGAGTATATCTAGTATGGGTCATCAATCAATTTATTCTGTTTGACAGCTGGTTGTGTTGTCCATCTGTTGGAGATCAAATTAAACTTGATCCACTAACATCCCACGACTCGTTTTTTTTTCGGCGTGTTGAAAATCGAAGTTTCTAAGATGAGTGGTGCTCTGTCGGGGACATCTATTTTTTAGTGACAACGTTTCATTAAACTTGAAAAGGAAGTGACTTTAATGATCCGTAATCATTATGGCCATCATTCGAAATCGGACTATAACTATTAGTGTCTGCACACGTATAAAGTCCACTATATTCAGGTACTCAGAAATGCTTACAACCGTTGAACACTATTTGGCTCTTTCTTCCGGGGGATAACAATTAGATGAAACACTTTAGCATAAACAACGATATCATAAAAGACCAGCAAATCCACAGATAATAATCAACTAACTTACTCCTAGCAATAAAATGAATTAAAACCCCAGCTAACCACATCAATCTAGGTTGATTGCTATGACAACCAAGTTAAGTGGAATGTTCTTGAAATTACTTTTCACTATTCAGAAATCACAATTATACCCTGTCATTCCCAGAAATCAACCCTAATCTTTGACAATCTGTAAGAAACACATCTCAGTGTTGTTCTGAGAAATGACACACTGACATTTACGCATGAAATATCAATGGCAATGATCGATTGTCTCTGTGTTTTTGACAGAACTACTGAAAGAAAAATGACTAATCATATTTCTCGGCTATTGTTAATACTCCTTTTTTAGATGACTATTCTAAAATGGGATTTCAACCGGTAGTTTATTAAAATCAAAGTTTAGCGACTTATAGTTCAAAAACACACCGAGAAAATATATGATAGGTTCAGTAACAAATTGAGAACAATCGATTTGTGCAGCAAGTCCAAGTCAGTCTCGGCTTGACGCACATGTACCGAACAACAATTTCTGAGAGATAAAAAGGGAAACCCGGGCTAACCAATAATACACAAATCGATGAAAGAAGTAGCCGCGTTCTTGTGGTATAAAACTTACGGACTTGGATTTTCCTTTGCCGAAATCTCCTGTTTAGTTGAAGAAACTATGAGCATCAGAAAAGGGTTCAGCACGTCAACTTGAAATTCGACATTTTGCCATCTGATTAGTACGGTCAGTTAGATAGTTGAAAGTCTCATAGGTCCCACATAGGTTCAGGTAACGTCTATTTTTAGCCCTGTCCGATAAATCCCTCTTCATTCTGCACTTCAAGCTGGATAAGTCGTCTGGCTACGCCAAGGTTGTTTTTCTCGTCATTGAAACAAGCGGAGTGTCCTCGATTGTAACGAGATCGGATTTGATGAACTGACTGATGAAAGGTCAATAGGTGATTCGAGAGAAATTCCGTGGGCCACCAAATTCAATCACTCGAGCTAACCGGCTTGTCAAGGAAGTGACCAGTTAGAATAATATTTGAAGCAGTTCGTTCTTTTGATGAACTTGAATTTTAAAAAATTAGAAGACGTAATTCATTTAATGTTCTCCGGAATAACATTTCGTACATTCTAATCACACATAAACTGTACTGAATTTCGAAGTTCAGTCATGTGAAAATCCGACCCAACCCTATTTCTCCAAAATGTTTGTCCCT
Source organism: Paragonimus heterotremus (assembly GCA_013368495.1). Taxonomy (NCBI): domain Eukaryota; kingdom Metazoa; phylum Platyhelminthes; class Trematoda; order Plagiorchiida; family Troglotrematidae; genus Paragonimus; species Paragonimus heterotremus. The sequence goes on from LUCH01002627.1 coordinate 14,609, forward strand.
GTATGTTCTACCGCCCCTGGTCCTGGCTACTAATTGGACCTTGACCTAGATGTAATTGTCTTATCGCGTCAATTGACAGTTGTGCAAACAACCACTTGTCGCCTTTTTGTACTTTTCTTGAGTGGTGCGTGCATCACATTTTGGAGCTCGGCTAGTCCCTGTCGTTTTTGAACCTGTTGACTGCTCGAAAGAGTTCTGTTGGATATGAATGTCATACTATGTGCTTATAGTTCATCTTTAGCCTATTTGGCATCAAATTGTAATTATCTCCTGAAAACGATCCGTCGATCGAAACTGTTGAGGTTGTCTATTTATTAACTTTGATCATTTGTTCAATAGTACCGTGGCTATGTGAACCAATCTTGTTTTGACCATTTGGGATCGTTGGTTTATTGCTACGCGTTGCTCAACGTCTTCATGGAAGGTCGTACATATACATGTAAATAATTATAAACGAGTCAAAATTCCACAGAGCAGAAGTCATGCCTTAAGGAATTAAACAGACAGACACAAAAACTAGAAATAAAAATTGCGTTCTCAGAGAATTTTCGGAACAACCGGAAACGCATAATTCAGTTTGCCAAGGAATTGGCTATCAAACGTCACAGTCCCCCCTGTGTGTTCAAAAACAACTTGTTTTGACACAGCGGCTACCCAGGTAGTCAGCTTTCCCGCAATTTTGATTCCCAGTTTTTGTGTCTGTCTGATTAATCTCTTAAGGCTTGACTTCCGCTCTCTGCAATTTTGGCTCGTTTATAATTAGTTACATGTTCTTGTGTGATCAAAATGTACGAAATGTTACTCCGGAGAACATCACATGAATTGCGCCTTTTCAACGTTTCATTCGAGAATAATATTCATGTGCATCGGATCTGTTATAATGACCATCTGAGTAAAAGTGTTTTGTTTACGTGTGTGACTTCTTTAAATAAATACGCGAAAAACAAGGCAGTCTAATTAATCCCCTGAAAAACCTCAACAAGATCGAGACTGCTTTCTGCGTGATTTGCCGTACCACTTTGCCTTCACCTCAAAAAGCGGCCGGGGGTTGATAATCGTGAGCCCGAAAAATAGATTTCTATTTAAAAGTATGTTGGTCTATCTGCTGTTGATTCGACGGAACGTTTCTGATCATTTGTTTATACTTCAACCGTGGAGACTTTTGTTGCATCGTTCTTATGAGGAGGCAGACATCAACGATTCATTTATGTGTTAAAGCACCTCTCGTGCATTCTAAACCGATCTTCCAAC
>LUCH01002627.1:17709-35898 GCA_013368495.1 Paragonimus heterotremus
ATGACTAGTCGACATTACTTGAAGTGGACTTGTTTTATGCGGCGAAAATAAATATTCGTGTTGTGATTTCCAGTGATGTTGTGATGGATGACCAAGTCAGAGGCGCGATTATTCCAACACTCGGTGGAGCATTTCAACGCGGATGAAAGATAAATCCACAAACCCAGAGCAAATGGTTTGCGGACAACACGAGCGACCGGAAGGGCCATCACTGAGCGAGATCGGACCAATGGGTGAGAAATGACGAACAAAAACGCATAACAGAAAGTGTCAGGCATACGCACAAAATCAGACAGGATTGCATTCGACATGTGACTGGAACCCGCCACTGCGTTGTAGGCTGGAACGAGTGAGCGCGTGACCTGAGAACGAGCGAGTTCCACAATAAACATTATGTTCTATTGCACGACTTTTTCGCCAAAACGCGACTTTCTCATTCAACAACAAGAAATAAAGAAAACCCATTGACCGTGGGTGCAATCATGTAGTAGATGGCTGGATTTATTCTCTGTGAAGAATCCAACTGCAAACCACATACAAACTCGGAAAGCTCCACGAATTAACAAGTATCATCTTCTCCAACATAATGAAGACACCCTAAGACAATCCTTCACGGTTTATCGACCTTTGAATTTATCCTTGAAGGGGAAGGACATATTAGCTATCCCAGATGCAATTGTTCTCCGTCGGTTGGACTGGTCAGCTCACAAGCCAGACGCAACGGTCAACACATACAAGCAAACAATATTGTTTTGCAAAAGTAGAAAAGAAACTTGGTCTGTTGGATAACAAAAATATCACAACAAATCTTACATTGTCTATCTTACAAGTAAAATGAACACATGTTCGAAAAACAGATTTGTTCACTGGTTAATAAAGAGAAGTATTCCACAAAAAATGGGACGCATCATTTTCCAGGCAGAACAGAGAAAATCATTTAAATCCGTCTATAGGATAAAACCAAAGTAACTAGCCAGAACATCAGCCTCAAGTGTTGCACATAATTAAAAGCGACAGAAATTGCGCTTCATCGACTATTGTCAAAAACAATTATAATACCATGTTAAAATGGATGTTTTCAAAAGTGTAAAAATAATAGTACAATATTAACACAAGATACTATCTGGACAATTTGAGTATGATTGTTCCAAAATGATGTGGTTTTTAAATAAAACCGAGAATCATCAGTTTAATCAACAAAGGACTTGTCGAAATGCTAAAACTGTTGTCAAGTGTATGTGGAGGTGAATTTGAAATCAGCCAAATCTCAGAATTCTCAATAATGTTTTGTTGTGTCTTTCGATTCAAAAATGACTGCACTTCAAGAGTTTTATCACATTTATTCTATTCATCTCTAATCTTGTTCACATCTAATTGCCGCCGAGGGAAGTATATTCTGTTGCACACAGTGCCAAAAATGCATGGCGTTTCATACACAATCCTTAGAAGTTTGTGCTCAATACGTCTAGATTGGAATTCATTGTCATTTTGATCAGTTCTTGCTTATAATGTCAATCATTTTCAGGAATAATACCTCGCCAGACTGTACTACACACAAACTAATCATGGCACGATACCGGAAGGAAATGTCCGTGAATACCGCTCAATCTCCAGAGCGACCAGAATGGGAGAACGAAATTTTAATCTACAACCCTCTGCACAATCGCTCGATGACATCCGGACCGGTAGGAACTTTTAATAGACAACATTTTACCCAATGTTGAGTTACTCATTACAATGGGTTAATAATCCCTAGTTGATATAAGAAAATTCATACGACTTGTCTATTGTTAAGTTCCACCTGATACCTTGGAAATCCGTAGGAACCCTGTCTTTGAAGATAATAGTACTCTTAGTCACAGTGTTCACAGGTCAACTATCATCGAAGCCATAGAGCTCATTTGAATTCCTACCCAGAAACAGTGTAAACAATATGTGAATTGTCAATCAACTATATTCATCTGAGACCATTTTTAGAAAAACATACAAAATTAATCTTATGCCCAATCATTCAGTATCAGACATTCTCCCATGTGCCATCAGAAATTAGTTAGAACGGTCGATTTGTTTTGTTACAGCTTCAAGTGCATTTACCTCTTTGAAGACAGGACCTCTTAGCTAGAAAGTGTCCACTCGGGAGCAAACCATCAAGCCCCATTACCGTAGCTGATTGGATTGACATGTTGAATGCTGGACGAAGTTTACGCCTATGAGGGAGTCAGTCAAATGTTAACCATCTCCATTGATCATCTAAAGTGTAGTTGCTTACCCGTATGTTTTTGTTGGATATCTGTTTTTTGTGTGTTTGTTGTGTTCCAGTGTGCTCCTTCACTTTGTTTGGATGTGCAGATTATGTCAACATTTCTATTTACACTCAGTTTCAAATCGTTTCAGCTGGTAAAATTTTTTAAATTTTCGATACAAATTTCAAAATTCGGCCTGCAAATAAACAGCAAGGCTTAAAAATGATGGTCGTCGCTCTTTGGCGTAAACTTTGAAATTAACCAACAAGAAATCGTGTCAGAAAAGACGTGGTCTGATCGGACCTCTCCGTGTGCGACTTTTTCAGCCAAATAGGTAGAAGGCTAGTGTCGTAACAAAGCGATGAAATTTGGCACCAGCTGACAAAAATCCAACTTCAACAATGGGGTTTTCTGGTTCAGATTAAACCAAACCTGGTCCCACAATCAATATTGTCCGAGTATGAATTTATGTCGGAGAGCAGGGTGATAACCCTGTATGTCAAATGCGCTCTTTCAATATAGGCAAGGTGATAATCTTATCAGACAGCAGAGTGTAAAAATAAAACCTTAAAGCAATGTTCCATTCATAATCGTATAAATTTCGAACTTCAATCAATGTGGCCTACAGTGGATGGTAAAACGAACCATAAGATTGACCTATAAAAAACCTGGATAAATCAGCTGTTCAGCGCTCATCCTACAAATAGACAGAATTAACGAAAGAAAAGGAGGGATTTTCTCAAAATTTATGAGTTATTTTAATACCTTCTCATACAATATGTCATAAACTGTCAATATTTTTCACTAGCGATACGATAACACGGTCGTTTATATCAGTGTGATTTTGTTAATTGCTAGGTAACCAAGTCAAACAGAATAAATCGCTAGGCGACAGTCCTTCAACTTGTCCCAGTTGCTATATAATAATCTCTCAGAAAGATACCGAATCATAATCTGGGGGGTGAAATTCACTTGTACATCTCAACACCGCTATCTGTAATTTACAAGATAAGTCACAACACCGATTGTCCACTCTGAAAGTCCTCGTTGAAGCGAATCAAACCAGACGGTCATCTTAATGATGAGAAGAATTTTGTGCCAACGGCAAAAGTTACACAGAAAGGACGAAAATATAACTAGCTGCATGTTTCAAGGAACACGCTCAGCTACATTCGAAGTTAACAGAACAGTTACCGTCTCTTTTCGGGGCGATGGGACATTTGGAGCACTACTCACAAGTGAATGTGGCTGAGCGTTTACATATGGTTTATTCGTGCCTAATATGAGGTCACTGACGTAGTGATGAACACGGTTGCCTGGTGAAAGTGTGTCCAGAGTTCTAATCCTGCCGCACTGAGGGAACAACTGGATTCTATGGCTTCTTTTCGAAAAGAACTGACTGAAGTGTCTTTTGGAATGTAACAGCAGCAATCAGCTGTGAGTGATGTTCAATTCGCAAACGAACAACCATTCTCGAAAAAATTGTTGTCATATTATTACAACTGTATATGTTATACAAAATTAAATCGGTAGCTAGAAAACTACAATTGGTCCGTAGAATAGGACACAAAATTCCAGACAGTTCCTTAACCACTCAGCCAACGAGTCACTGGAGTTTGTTATGAGTGGTTAAGAGATCCGCTCACAGTTAGGTCACAGAAGTCGAAGTTGATATAAGTGATGTGATCCATGGCTACGGCAACTGCAAAGTTTGTACTAACTTCTTTTGAGAACAGAGTCGGATTGGGTAATCGAGTAGCAATCGATTTCACGATGACTAGCATTCATTGTCTGACCAGCTTAGGATGGTTAGTCGGATTTTTGTAAACTATGTAAAATGCCTTCTTTGGGTCAACGCAATGGTCCGTATCGGTAAGGTGTGCAACTATTGAGCCCTTAACGGGTCTAGTCAAACCGGTCACGAGCCAGGCAGGATGATGTTCTTTGAATGGTTTGGACAAACGTCTAGTCGTTTGGAATGCTATGTCCTGTTATACGAACCAATGGTATTTTTCTTGCTAATGACTTAATTTTGTAGAATGGATATAGTTGTAACGATCTTATGAAGAATTATCGAAAACAGCCGTTCATCACTGTTGCCTTCTATGACTCAGTGATAATTTTCGCGAAGTTTGTGAAATTTGGTAATTTCTGTGATTTCAACTTAAAGAGAAGTCGCAGTCGAGGGGTCATCGAATTGAGTTAACGAGACATTTTCTATGTCTCTTCTCGGGGCGGTCGGGCAATCTGAGTACTACTCAGTGATAATCAATATACATAAGAAATTTTCCACGCCTGTGACTCTAACTGTCCAATTTGCCGGCGCCGCAACAATCGGGGATTTCAAATTCAGGTGTATTCACACAACATATCCGGTGTCGAACAGGACTGCGGTGGGTTTAGCTTGAAGTCCTAATTACACTGCTGTGTAGGACAGATCATCAAAGGTTGACGACGGTCACTAATTGCACACAATGAAATTCAGCCACTAATCATGGGACAAAGTATGTGGCTTGTTCACTAGAACGCACCGACTCTTGATTGTTTGAGGTGGCTAATTACACCGAGGATACAAAAAGTTACAAAGAACAGATACCTCAAAGACAAATGCGAATTCATTCTTATCGTGTTTGTTACGTTCTAAATGACTCAAACAATCCTCATTCATTAAACAAAATCAACTTCTTGTGAGTAGTCGGGGATTTGGTTAATTTCAAGTTGAGACATGGCAGGCAAAATAGGATGGACAACGAAATCGGAGGCGTGATTATTCCAACACTCGCGGAAGTATCTCAACACTGCCGTGGAATACGACCAAAACCTATTGTGGATAGATGGAGGACAACACGAGCGACCGGACGAGCAATCGCACGACAAAATCGGACTAACAGACGAAGATCGTCAAACGGAAAACCCCCGGATAGACGACGTCGATCACACACATAAACTGGGCCAAGGTGCACACGACGCGTGGACGGAAACCTGGGGGTGTTGTGGGCTGGAATGCTAACTCATAAACGCGAGCGCCCGCGTAGCATGTGAACTAGTGAGTTGGACGATACAGATTGATCTTTCTTGCACGCCTTTTCGCTACAATATGTCTTCTTTCTACGCTGGTGGAGTTATCAAAGGGAACCCAGTATTTCCAGTTATACACAATAGATCGTGTATGTATTGTCGAAGTTAACGTCAAATGAATTTATTTTGAAGTACCAGTTAAAATTGACATTGTTCCCAGAACATTTCGAAGAGTATTTCAATACTATTACCGTTGGCAGTTGTAATGATTCTTGGTATGTAATAAAGTTGTCCATAGGTGCAAGAAACTCAAATATTTCTCATTATCACCAACTTGTTTCGTGCAGATTAACCTCATTTATAAGTTGGTCTGTTTGATTTGCTGCCATTGCGTATTTCTATGGAAAAATTAAGTTGACGTAGAAAAATGTCCAAGGTTCGCATTATCTCAAAGTATCCAACAGCTTCCGAAGATACTCATTGATTGAATTTTGCAAATTGCCTCCAAGAGTACGAACAGGATTTACTTGAATTGTTGCACGTGTGAATTCATCAGTCTGTTTAGTTTGACTTCACAAGCTTATGTGTTATCACAATCAAGACGGTGGGTATGTGTCCATCGGCAACTCAGACAAACTATCACTATCTTGCTAAGTTTTATTCCCATATGAAAAAGCAAATCATGTGATGTTCTCCCAAGTAGCATCCTTTACATTCTGACCACGCATGGATATGAAATTTTGAATGGTTTAAAATTAGTGACCTGTCCATATGTGATCAGAATGTGTGATGTGTCACTCTGAAGCGCATCACATGATTTGCATCTTCCCATTGTTTTATTCCAGCTTATTATCATATAAAAAAAGGTATACAATATGTCATTAAAATTTAGACGAACACAACTACTTTCAAGCACACTTGTCTACGTGCACAAATAGCTTTCAAAAGGGTGCCCCCCCGGGCCCCATGTTACATCGATGTAGACAATAGAGGTGAAACTTAGTTAGATTATCTGTAACTATTCAGAATTTAGCACTCAGTTATAGAGCTGGATGAATAAGTGTTGGGAAAACTTACATTATCCCTCGCAAACAAGGTGCGTACTAACAACAGAAGTAAATGTAAACGTTCCATCGGGAACTCGAGTCAAGACTAATATCACAAATTATAACACAGCGTATACATACAATAATTACATATATCTAAGTAGCCTACAGGGTGTATTACAACCTAACTATATAGATCATATCTCAAAACCGTCAATCACCAAAAACCATCCGGAAACCATAGTGGACAATTATTGTACTGGCTTTTATTGTCTGTATGGAAATCAATGCAAGTCGAACATAATCGTCTACTTTGCCCCCGAAAGGTGACACAAGTCTATCAAAAATGTCAACAAATCAGACAACCCGGGTTGATTAAAAGTTCATGGGTTTAGAACACTCACGTGAATAAAACAAATAACACGTGATTGAACATGACAGGCTTTTTAACACACTTTGAAAAGTTATTTTATAAAAAAATATATATCTGAATATGAGGAGTGTTATGAAAGTGAAATGGTCGTAAGGATTGTTTCCTATCTAAACTATAAATACGTATATAAATTGGAAGTAAACATAGGCATAACATAAGCATTTCTTTTCAATTTGACACATAACTTGCCCACTATAATTGTCACTACGTAAAGCTTCTGAATGAACATGTGACCATATGAACATATGTGAGAATCACTCATAAAAAGGATATCCCCACTCGATAATACTGCGTGCAGCTTTGCGGATCAAATTATTCTCCGAAAATACGAACAAGGAACGATTAGCTGACGCATGAGCCTCGGGCAACTCAATATTTAACGTTCTTTTAGCCAGATTAGTGACCGTGTCATAACGTCCATCCATACCGAAACCAGCCGCTGAGTTGAGATTTGCTGTAGAATCATGAGTGGAAGGTCTGTTTGAACCAGATGGTGTCGGCCCGGAAAATGACATAGTCTGGTGTGTTCACAAACAAATACGATAATTCCTGATTAGTTTAATGTTCCACAGACAGTACAAATCCACCAGAATGTAAGTTAATTCTCTGGATTCCCTTTGGCGCGTGTAGCAGCTGTTGCCGCCCAAGAGTATGGATGAGGTTTCATGGTGTTGTCAGTTCGGTTACACTCATTCATACCGATGAGCGTATGAGAAAGGCTTGCCCAACTAGGTTGTACGGTGCAAATTGGATGCACAAATAGATAGGCAGACAGCAAGAACGCAAGCTGACAGACCGAGTCGGATAGAGAGATGGACAAACCCATGCACAAGCACGTGAACGCTCGTGAGCATTTGCGGACATGCGCCAGTGCATTTCAATGGGCTGTCAAGCAAAAAATAGACGCGATCGGTCAATGGTCAAGTAGCCAGCCTGTTGAAGGGCAAAATAGCTTTTCAGACCTAAAACACAACATAGTTTGACTGGTTGGTTTTAAAAAACGACACAACAAACGTGCACTGATGTGAGCAGTGAACATTCCCAATCGTGTACTTGTTGTGGTCGCTAAAGTGTGGACCATACACTATCCAAACAGCACGAAGCAACTATGTGACTTAATCTGATTTCGGTATCACCGAATTTAGCAGCCTAAACTATTGGTGATGATATAAACAAAAATTTGCCGTAGAACACAGACAATCTTGCAGAAGGATGCCACCGCGTGTCTTTCATCTCACTGCGACATAGGAAAATCACATAATGCTCACCAAATTGGAGTAGTTGATTGTCTGGTGATCTTTTATCAACTTTTGTAAAACTGTAGTTCAATACTGAGTTGAACAAAATATTCATCTCCGTTTGCTGACGTTTTCGGGGCTTGCATCACATTAGTTACTTCCTGCCCTTTGTGCCACAAACGTTATATATCAACTCTTGCTCATACTCTCGCAAACTAGTGATATCTATTCACTCACGTAACAGCCATAAGATATCACAACCATTTCTACAAACGTTAATCATAGACAACTTGACTTTGGTCTACAGCTACCTGACGTCACAATCACACTGAAGGTTTCCCGAAAGCTGTTGAGTACTCTAACGAAGGAAGTTCTGTGAGACTGGCAGTGACAAATATTTGTATATTCACGTGAGCGCATCAAGCTGACCCTCTAAACGTTGTCTGAGTCACATAAACCTCAGAAAGACCACTGCACAACACGACAACATGTAATCTAAGGTAGATAGCTAACCAGTGACTGACTAGTCGCCTTCATAGTTTCAGCTAGACGGTCATTCAAACAAAATTACTTATTCTGTCTATGACAAGATATGCAGCGCTCAGTTTTTAAATGGATGTCCTCGGATCTACGGACGATCACTAATAGATTTCGCAATGTTCTGAGAGTCCCATCTCCAAACAATAATTAGAGAGAAGCTGTGTAATCATCGTTCCTACATAAACGAGCTGGACACAGACTCAGCCGATCAATCAACACGATCTTTTTATCACAACACACTTAGCTTGTTTGACCTTTTTGACATGCATGAACTTTGGACTACTGACCCTAATTTGGTTACCAAAGGATTTGAGAATCAATTTTCTTCAAGCCCATACGAAGTAAGCGTTGCTTGGCTGAGAGAAATATTATACTGTCCAAATGTCCGTGCAGTAAGTTGTGATATTTCCTGAGAGTTAAAACTTTAATCCGGATTGCCCTAATGCATAGAAATGGTATTCATTAAAACTTAGAGAAAAAGGTGGTATACTGTGATAACAACATATGTAATTCGTGAGTACTGAAACTTTAAGACTGTATTTGGAGCTGCGATCATGAACGTACTGACTCCACAGAACGGCGCAAAAGAAAGCAAGTAATATGTCACCGAAATGGAGAGTTATTTAGTTTCATTTGTTAACGGGGTTCACCTTCCAACGGGACTTGTGCTACCATCATGGTTGTTTCTGTGGACTCACCCAATAACTCTCAACCCGAACGACCAAACTATCGGGTTGGATTTCTTTATTATCGCAGCGCAGCTACGAGACAGGTTAAGATATCTTGAAACGATCGTTTCCTGACCTCATTTGCACAGTGTAGCACCTAAATGTTGTCATCTCAAACGCGTTCACTGCACAATGAGTTATCGACGTGCAGCACTCAACATTTATGGGGGAGGATCAGAAGTTGGTGTTATGAAATAAAAATGCACAATATCAGGCTCACTTGGGAACCTTCCAGTTTCAGTAAATCCATCCATTATCAGCTATGAATGATGCCGATAAACCTACAATTTCTGTTATTTGAAAAAAGAACAGTACGAATGACAGTGGACCTTAGATTGAATGTGCGGCTGTCTTTATCCAGGAAGTGTTAGTCTAACGGCACGTCAAAACTGTCATTATTTCGACAACCGTCTTTGATGTAAGCTGTGGTTCAGTGAAGTTGTAATAATAAAACGTCACTGACGGACTTGTTGGTTTAACTCCACTGAAGGCTCTGAACAGACCACGAAAAATAACTTATCCTCATCAGTCACGTTGGTGCTCTACTCTCTAGCTTCACACAGGCGAGTTGCACAAAGGAGATTACTTTGGAACTCATGTTGGTTATCTGGTAATATAGTACATGTAAGCCCATAGCTGATTGTGGATTGTTTCTCAATATTTTTGATGCGGAAGAAAATGAGGTTATTGTGACGTAGTTGACAAATTCACAGGGATCACCCTCTTGTAGCCCGGAAATATGATACAAGCCTTCTTGACATTCAGACACCTTTCGTAGTCTGGAAGACGATTCAGTAGCCCACTTGGTCATCTTGCTAACTGTCCTGCCCATGTTTTCATTGCCCTTTCGGAAACGACATCAGGACCAGGTGAAACGCCATTAGTAAGCCTTAATTATCTTTTGTAACATGCCATTTTCTGTGGTGCTTATAGCCGCGAGGATACCAGTGAAACCACCCCTAGTGGTCAGTGTTATGCACAGCTGCTTGTTAACAAGGATACTAATACACAGTATTTCGGAAAATTTAACTGCGTCTAACATGGTAGATTTATCTCAACCAAGCAGTTATGAGATCGCGGGATGCCTGATTATGCGTTAGTTTGAAGTGATATACAGTACTTTAGGTTGTATGCTAGAGCTAATTATTAACTTCGGTCTATCCTTACTGTCAACCCCCGTTAGGTTAACTACTTCTAAAAGACTTAATTAATCATTCCATTTATATCTATTCACAAGAAGATGACATCAAGTTCACTTCTGTTCATTTGTGTTTGTGGCTAACAAGCGTGACTTACAGTGGAGACACTTTAGCAAGACTAGTAAATGATGTATAATCGATTGCATGGTGCTTGAAGAACATTTCTGGGGAATTTGGCTGTTTGAGAATGAAACTCAGACTAACACAGCTGACAATGACTAGAAAATACTACAAGTACCCTAGAAGTAGAAGCCTTCATCGAGCTGCCAAACAAAAGATACCTGAATAATAATACAATTCACAGGATGCTATTGAATCGAATTTATCAAACTTAAACTTAGCGTATGTAGTTATCTCTCCGCAAGCTTAATCTTAATTGCGTTCGTGTTGTGACCGCAAAAACGCTTGACCTGTAAAGTTACTTTTTGCGCGAACTCCTGTACAGGTTGTGTTAACACATAGGACTACGAACACGTACACTCATCTGCATGGCTGACGTGTATTCACACACATTGGTTAACAGTACGTTGTCGTTCGCCGTGATGGCACTTCCCCCATAATGCGTACCCATCATTCACTCCTGATCAATCGTCTTTCTGACGTTGAGGTTTGCCCCTTTAGTTCCCGAATGCACACAATATACCACTCACAAATAAGGCTGCCTGTTATACGACATTGGTGATTCTTCCTCTTCCTTATGTGCAGTTGAAATGATGTACAGAAAAGCAAAACGAGAGAATATTTGTACAGAAGAATGCCTATCCAGTCCACATGGGATATTGTAGCAGAAAGATCACCTTCTTGGGAAAATCTGATATGCTCTATTCCAAATTACCTAATCACAACGATTGATGAAGATTACCGGACATTTTTCGCTCAACATGATGATAAGTCAGTAGAAAATTGAAGTTTCATTTTCAAAACTCAGAATGAATGCAGTTCGTGCATGAAATGCGTTGTGTGTTACAGTCGACTAGATTCACAAGAACCTCGAGGATGGACGACCCTGAACCAGGTGTTGATTAATCGTGGTCGTTCAAATGTATAAATCACACGTGATGATATTATAGTATGATTAGAAGCAGAGAAATAACTGGTTGATGCGAAATGCTGAACGTCCGTTCAAAGCAGTATTTGCACGTGAATGTATGTAAATACAGCAGAGTCACTTGGGTGAAAATGGATAATTCAACCCTGATTGTGATTTCAACACTACTGCATGATAATCTAGCAAATCTTTTGCTGGTAGTATATCTTTGAAATCCGACCCACGTTTCTCAAATATCCATAGGCTAGATAGCATGCACAACTTTTGACCACCATAGGCAAATAAAGATCACAAAATGCAGTTGGCACTTCATTATCAGATATACACGGACAAACATACGAGGCCTAATTATTCTCAATTAGTCGCTCATCTTCAATGGTTATTTAAATCTTATGTTCATGGTTGTCCGTAAGTTATATGTTGACACACCATGAATACTTTAGTTTTCGATGAAAGCCTAAGATTTTTATACAGACTGAACATCACTCACTGTTGATCGCAACTGTCACATTCCAATAGACTTTCCAGTCTACCCCTTTCGAAAAGAAGCACTACACTCGAGTTTCTCTCTCATCAGATAACTCGTCAGTAGTGCATATCCTTGCCACTGCAGGGACTAGAACTCCGGTCACGCTTTCTTGAGGCTAGCGTGTTAACCAATGCGCCGCTGACCTCACATTGGGCACGACTGAATTATCGTTTGGGAACATTCAACCACTTTCGCTTGTGTATAATGATCAGGTTGTCCGGTCGTCTCGAAAGGAGACATAGTAACTGTCCTGTGAACAACAGTCGATGACTACTCGACTAGGACTTCTCTCAAAGTTGAAATCATAGAAATCGTTAACTTGTTGAGCGGCATTTTGATTGCTGATGAGTAGTAGCGGATTTCGGCTCTCCAATAGATGGAACACCGCCAACAACTGATAGGAGCTGTCGCCCTCTCCTAACATTTTCACGTAACCGCAAAGCGGCGACACAACAGAGTCACAAAGTGTGCGAGTAAGAAAAGATTTGCTTGTCATTATGCCATATTTGAATCAATCCAAAACACAAGCTGGATAAATCCCTGACCTGATTTAACTCGAACTGAAGTGAACAGAACTGTGTTTTCATAAGATAAATCAGCTTAAATCGATATACGTTCTCTTTCCGTCTCTGCTGACTTTGTGTGTCTTCTCTAATGAATTGGCTTTCATCGTGATAGAAGTAAATCTAATTAGTTCGAACGTTTCGTTGGTCCATAAGATGATTACCACTTTTTTGGTTGGATAAATTAGGACGAACTTCAAATACTTGTTTCAAAACATCATAGGTCATTTATTTTTAAGGAAGTGATATTAAGGTAGCAAACAATTTCGTGATCAGATGATTCCAACAAAAAAGGCACAGATCCCATCATTTTATTTTAAAAGTTACATTCCTCGTCAATCTAAACTACTCATTTCATAAGCCCATTATTTTTCATAGTTGTTCGACGTGTTAGGAAACATTACATTTCATCTGTACCATACATTCACAAGTGGTTATACGGAGGAGAAAGATTTTTGTTTGTGCGATCCCATCTCTGTGTCGGTCGAGAAGAAAAATTCTATTCAAATTCCTATAAGTTTAAAGAAAGTGTGAATAGAAATGAGTAGGTGGTGATGTTAACGGAACTGCTGGTTTGCAATCATTTCCTGGGTGCGTAATGAAACACACTGAGACAACATTTTGTCAGATATACGCAGTTAATGACATGATGGTTTGAAAATGTTGTAGTATAGGTTGCGCTGTTTCAAAACTCTCAACCGATTCAGTCGTGGCCACAGAATTGGACAATTGATTGTAGAGTGAACAGTTCCTAAATGTGAAGCAGTCATGTTTACAAAGTAACCTGCTCATTTCACAACCCAATTTCAACGGGTGACTGTTTATCGTTTAGTTGGGGGCCATGTGCCAATGGATGACCCGCAATGTTGAGTATTTCTAGGTGAGAATTGAACCTCTCATGAGATGTCTGTTATTCACTTTTCGTTTTCAGCTATGGACGGATTGTGGAAACACTTTTTCCTAACATCCTGAAGGTTATTCGTGATTTTTTTTATCATCTTTGTACAAATTGTGACCAGATTCTAATTGTCTTGCTTTAGTATTCATTGATCTCTTCCGCATACGTGCAATTTGGTGTAGCCAGGATCGTAGTCAGCTTAACCCTCATAACGAACACACATAACTTTACGTTTGCTGACGTTGAATGGGTAACTGATTTCTACAGACCATTAGACGAATAAGCTGTCTGTCACTGGGTCACATCAGACAAACGGCACGCAATTATTGATGACTATCAATTCCATTGTTCATCTCTGCGAGAGTTTAGTTGTTCTAGAAGTTTATTCGACTTACCGATCTACAGCGCGATTGTTGTGGTAGTCTATTTGATTTAACGGATAGAGTTGAATGTTTCTCTGATTGTGACTACTGCATGTGTTCATTCGCATGGAGCCCGAGTGGACTAATAGACCATTTACTACTTAAGCTAGACTCAGTCTTCAGAAGAAGGATATTTCTTTAAAAAGTCTACACACTGTGTTTACGTTCAACCCGTGAATTTTGAGAGCACGATGGCAACGTTAATTAATGGATCATTTGTGTAGGTGATGACTAGCGTTTCATTCATCCACGTTTGGCAAATTCATGTTGCCTACTATGTAGATGTTAATCGTGAAATTTAATAAAATGATGATGTAATCTGATCTGCTTGAAGTGCTACAATAATATAGTCCATACATTTTCTCGATGTTTTTGAAACCGATTAGGTGTTTGGTCGCCCACGTGTTACGTGTTTATTTTTATGTTTGTTAGTAATACGCATGTGACAAAAGGTTTAAACAATTTGGCTTGTGGCACAGGGGTTTGTTACCATTCCGTGTGTTCATATGCAAGAATTGTAAACATGCACCTGCACGTAAAAGTGGAATGGGCTTTTTTTAGAACGGTTGTTAGTGAGTAATTTATAATCAGGCACATATATATTTTCACGTGTGAATAAAAGTGAGTGTCTGGTATTACTTGTATGCGTGTTGGAATATTGCCTCATCATCAGTCTGACTGAATCTAGCCCGCTTATTGCACGATATTCCATGAAGATGTTGAGCAACGTCCAGCGACAAACCAACGATCCTACATAATCAAAACAAGATTGGATCACAATGCCACGGTACTACTGAACAAACTACCAAAGTGAATAACTAGACAATTTCAATAGTATCGATCTATAGATCGCTTCCGGGAAGTAAATTACAATCTGGTGTCGAACAGGCTAAAAGTGAATTATAATCACACAAAATATGACATTCATACCCAACACACTACTTCCGAGCAGTCACTAGGTTCAAAGATAGTGTAGACGAGCAAAGCTCCAAAAAGGGTGATACATGCACCACTTAAGCAAAGTACAATAATCGGCAGCTGGCTATTCGCGATGAAAAAATACCTGGGTCAAGGTCCAACTTACGATCGGGAACAGGAATGGTAGAGAATACAGGGATAGGTTTGGGTCTGATTTTAATGTGACTGAACTTCAAAAGTCGATACATTTATTAAGGTGACTCATTCGTTTAGGCTTAGGCGCCAGTGATCAACCAGCCGTGCTGCAATCATAACCGGTGAGCTAGTATTTACATTTCTCTGTACAGTAGTGACAGTGGTACGACATAGAAATGTGAGCTCTACATACTTGAGATCACTAATCCAACAGACTTCACAAGTTTCGTTTGAAAATGCAATTCATTCCTAGAACGCCACGCCTTCAGAATGGATACTCCTGATCAAGAAAAATTGTGCGAATCGAAATCGGCTTCACACTAATTAACTGCTTTGGAGAAACAGACCTTTCGAAAATTGAGCTGAGTCCACTGCACCCAGAAAGAAACTGTATGGATGTCTTTTGCGATCAAGCACGCATTACATAGGCATTCATAACGGATAAAAGCACCGTTCATGTTACCAATGATCTCTAGAGAGGATGTTGTGCAGATGTGAGTGTAATGTTCACAATTAGTATTCCTGAGATATAACGTATCTCATGATGTTGTGAAAAACCTGCCCCGTTGCATCAGTGATTACACGAGGAGGATCTACAAAAGAAGAAATTGCAACCTAGTAAATGACGTTGATCAGTATTATGTTTGATGAACGACATATAAGGTGAGACGTGGCTGATGGATATAACAGGCGGTAGGTAGTACCGAAAACGTTATTAACTCTGAATTGCTTTCATATATTCATATTCCTAACATCGATGGGTGATTCCTGTTCATTCCATGTTGGTCAAGTCCTCGTCAGGGCAAGTTGGATTGGAAAGTCACTCAGTGACATAATTTCATTTGTGCATCCGTGTCTCTCCGAAATGTAAAAAAGAGTCTGAAGAAGATCCTAGTATTGTGGGTGACAGCATGGTTATTCAGACAGTTCCGAAGTAGCAACGCTGTGTTGTCTAACCCGTCATGTTCACACAGTTCTAGGGGTATTAATTTACTATGAGGAAGCTAAATCTCTATCAATGAAGTATTTTTGATAACTTGGATTTCGGTTTTTGATGGGTTGTGAGGAATTACTTCAAATCACTTGATTTTCTCCTGCTTATTTGATTTGTTATTGATTCATCACAATTTACTGCCATCCACCAAACTAAAAATAGTCCACCAGCCACGCTTCATTTTTGTACACCACTGGAGATTGAAGAGCGAGAACATAAACGAATTCAAACATTACAAAATCACACCTACATTTTTTTTTACCATACTTTTCATTTCTGAGTGTTCTTTCATTAATTGAGTTTTCATGCTCCGAATTAGTAATTGACATTCGGTGAGTCCAACCAGCTTTTAGTCTACTAGGGATGTGAAAGTTGTACACCAAATAAAACCTGACTGGTAGACAAATCGTCAATCATTTTAAATCGGGTCATTACAATAAAATTGTGGTATTTTTCGACCAACTAATTACCACTTGTCAGAATTGATAGGAACCGGTACAATCTCAGTATAATTTTGCAAAAACGTTTGGTAACCCAAAGAGGAATTGGCACAATTTGGATCACCAGAGACATCAAATCAGTGTTCATATTAGTACTGAAAATGCTCACAGGGTTACATTGGTATCCGAATCAAAGCACCATAATTGTGAGACTCAGCGTTAATACGACCACAGAAGCTGTAATGTTTACATATCGACACAAAATGGTCACTTGTACAAACGATACATGACCGTTTTCTTTAATCATTGGTCAATTAATGGCAACAAAAAACGGTCAGAATAAACACTGTGATGTGCAACTAATGTCTTCATTCCTGTAAGTCGTCTACATAAAATCTTCCACCATATAGTTTTAATACACAGACAAGAGACATTGAATGAACGAACATCAAATGGGTACATTGGTGGGTAAATTAATCCGTTCCATCTTTGCCACACTGCAAGTGATCGTGTTAACAGGTATGAGGCTTGAAACTGATAGCTTCGTTGAAGACAAGTATGTTGTGAGTTACGATGGTCTAACAGTTCCACGAAGGAAGACAGACGTGATAAGCAGGAAAATCTGTTGAGTTTAAAAACAAAGTCGACTAAATGAATGAAGGAAAAGATGAATGAACTACTTCAGGACTGTTTGACAGGTTTGTGGATCAAACGACAAAGAAATATGTGCAAACTGACTGTTTGACAAAAAATAAGGCAAACCGGAGATAACACGGGAGAACGCTCTTACACGATGCCATTTTATTAATGAACCTTGAAGAATTGTCGCCGACAAACTTGTGCCAAATGTACTCCTTCCACATTTAACATCGCATCATTTTGACCGATTCGAAAAAGGCACACTTTTTACATAAGAATTGTACATTTTTAGAAATTTATGCTCCACAGAATGCCTCATTTCACGTTACTTACACAGTACGTCTGAAAACGGCATCTACACAAACCCACCAGCCGTAGAAACGACTAGTCTATAAGGGGACATGCATATCGAAAGTCAACCTGGACAGGCCATCTTACAAGTTTGTAGCAGTTGTATGCATTGTTTGTATATGATGGATGTAGCCATTCACTTGACTGTTTAGCCAGCGAACTTCGCCTGCTCACAACTGTACTGCAAGATGTCCTTGGCAATCAGCAACGGACATCGATGTACAATTAATCAAAATTGAGGGAGTAAAAATCTGTTCTGTGCAATCATTCAAACAGAACAGTGCACAGTTTCGAACCACAATGCACACGGTCACATCAATTTATAGAATCTGCAATGGAGATGTAGACGTAGCCATTAAGAACTTTCAGGTTATCGTTATTTGTAATCCGAGGGTAACAACGTGTTTATGCTAACTCGTATTGTACACATCAGACTTTTGTCTAACTATGACAAAAGCTACGCCTGTAAAATTCATAGATGCAGGTAACCTAGGCCGAAGAATCATCAGTCCAAATCGGCTGATAATGTTACTTCGCAGCCTAACCTGTTCATCCCGAGTGCGTACAAATTTTCGCTTTTCCCAAACGCAGGGACCACACTAGCCACAGGTCATCGAGATAATCTCACCGGACATTAAAAGTTATGATACGTCACGCATAACTTTTCTGACGCTTGGCTAAGACAATCTCGCTTAGTCGATAGTTATCTGTCAGTAAATCTGTGTACTATTCTAACTTCTTTGGGTC
>LUCH01002627.1:61302-90748 GCA_013368495.1 Paragonimus heterotremus
AAAAGAAACATTGGCCAAAGAGATGTCATTGTTCAGAACCACGCTGAAAGAAGATGGCTATCCATCGGCGTTTGTTGAGAAATTCAGCGAACAAAAGCCGGCCGCTGCGATGTTTTCAACAGTTCCCAAACTAAATGTCTATTTCCGTTTGCCCTACACAGGTGATGCCATTGCCAATCTCTTGAAAACCCGTCTCACGGCAGCTATGGGACACACGTTCTATGCAGCCCAACTGGTCATGCTGTTCACCACCACCCGAATCCCAACTCCACCGTTGAAAACATCGCTACCGCTCAACGCCAAATCTTACATCATTTACGAATTTTCATGTGAGTGCCGGGCCACTTACATAGGCAGAACGGAGCGGCAGTTACGTCATCGGTCAACGAACATATTCCAGTGTGGGTTCGCAAAACACACATGGATACAACAACACCGGGATCAAGTCAGAATGTAACAAGTCACAGGGAACCAGCATCATCGATCGACACCTGTTGACTTGTCGACCCCAACTGAACCCGGAGAAGGCGTTTCGGATATGTTACGCAACAAAAAATCGAAGGCTTCTCCGGTTAGCGGAGGCGGTAGCAATTAGCAAATGGAAGCCACCCTTCTGAGTACAGAAAGATTTGTTCGTCAGTACCAAATTGTCCTGGTAATTGATGTGTGTGGAAGTGTGTGCTTGTTTTGGTGTGGTTGTTGATCTTGTTGTTTAGCTTCACAATGACCATTGAACTTTGCTATATAAACACACAAACTGCAGTATGTACCTGATGAGATGCAGCGAAATGTCCTCGATAGGTACATTGTTCAAAAAACTGTTTCTGACTTCTCTGTTCAAATTTGTTACGGGAAAAGTTTGCTTTGCTTTTCTGAAAACACGTAATTGTTTGAGGATGGCGGTGAGCAAACCACGATGAGTATTTCACCGTACCTCCATCTGGAGGTTGGTGTTAATCAACTAGTTACGAAACAACGTAGAAAAGAGAATTTCAGTTGAACTAAAGAAATGAGAGTTATTCTATGTTTAATTAATTAAGTCATTACCACACAAATAGCAGTAACTTGGACAGCGCGCAAAGTGCCCATGTTCGGTCCCATTGCTGGCCTACTGACACAAGAAGTAACATTTACCTTGAAACACTCGCCACCGTTCCTACAATCTGCTCAAGTGGAATAATTAATTTCGATGAGAGACAACATGTTCAGACTGGTAACTCTAACGGCCATCGTAATTCAGGGCAATGTAGGTTTCATTCATGTGGGGATGTCATTGTTATTAGTAGTACAACTTATTTGATTGTATTAAATAATGCTACAACCGGGGAAATGTGTTGAAAACATCTTACGCCCGAAAATGAAAACACGATCAGAATTTATGATAAAATAAATATCAGTTTTATTGGGTTTCTAGGGGTTATTTAATTGACAAGACACGTCAGTAAATTGAAGTAATGCAGTTGGTGCCGAAACCACGGCTTTCCTGTTGGTCGGCTCTGCCTAGCTTGTTTCAACATGTGATCCAGTTAAACAGCTTATCTTGTCCGTTGAAACAAAACTCGATGCTTTACCAAGGTACTATCCGGATTGGTCACTGCCGTGATGTACCCGTTTGCCGATTGGCTACAGCCTTCCGCAAATCACTGGTGGACCTCGAATCAACGAGTTCGTCCAATCCAATCCCTCTGTAAAACGCACCGTAAGCGTTGCAAACCCTCGGTTAACATCACCGAGTTGGATATTCACAATGTGACAATCTAATTTCCACACGTTGTTCAGGCTAACTGACACCGGAAATAAACGGAATAGCTTTCTTTTTTATCGAGGTTTGCTATAAGGCTGATAAGAATAATTGATTAAACGCATGAATTGTCGCAGGACAACATCATTCATACAAGCCAGTAACACTGAACACAGTTTATTTTGCAAGTAAAGGAGACATTTTTTATTACATCGATAATTTTATCGATCAACCCGTCAGATGATAAGTCTTTCATATAAAAAAGTAATAACCCTTGGTTACACTGGATGACAACGTGGAAAAGCATATACTTAAAAATTATCCGCTAAAGTTAGGATGGTATGCCGAATTTCGATGAACGGTGTGAACAACAAATCTTTTAAGTTTTCCTCGCACGTGCAAAACATGTTATTGACTTCCTCCGTAGGAACTAAACAAAGAACACTTTTTCCTGACACTTAGGTGTCAACTTAAATTTGTTCCACACTCTGTTAACCTTCAAGTATTCACCGTTTAATCATGCTGAAGAGGTGACCTTTCGGTAACATGTTCCTGCGCGTAGATCAATAATGCTGATTGTGTCCTCTAGGCACACCAAAAATGTGTATAGACATACTGTCCATTATATCACTCACACACTTACTGATGATATAACAATGCCAGTAGACATGTGGACTTCGATACTTAATGGAAAAACCATATTCCCTGTCTATAGGAACATTCACACTGTGACAGTAATGACCATAAAAATCAGAGCATTATCAACTGAACACTTTAGTGAGTATAACACGGTATACGCTGTCTATCAGTGTCCTGAACAGATGGTCGGGAATGTTTATTAAACATCACTAATGCTTGGTGGTAACTTTCGAATCAACGTAGACTTCCCAAACAGCCTCTTTTGAAAGGAAGCCTCCAATTCTATTTTTCTTCTCATCTGATTATCTTCACCAAGAGCGCGCTTCGAACCCCGGCCAAGTCGTCATGAGATAACTATGTCGACCACTCTCATATGAATGTGGCTAAGTGCTTACATACAAAAATTCGGTCCCGTTTAATGTGGGGTCATTGGCGTAATAGCTTTCAAGGTTGTGAATAGAAGCGCGCAAAGGAGCCAATATCCCGAACGAGACAAGAATTGGTGATGACGATTCATCATAATCATTGCCATAGACAGCAATAAATCAGTGGCTCACACTGATACGTAACTGCCACACAAGCACAAAGAAGACAAGAGCAAACCTTATATAGGAAGAGAGAGGAGAAAAAGAAGGAGAGGGAAAGGGGACCTAATCATTAAAAATAGCTACGTCTATATTCAAACATGCAACATCAATGCGCCCACCCCTTGCAAACAAGCAATCCAGCTGTAAGTGAAAGTGGGGCGTCATCAGCAAGACAGGTTCCTCACGGCTTTCACTGCCCCGCGTCATTAAGTGCACTCACTTCACAGACAGCACTCGGTCAAACAACGACAACATTCACACCACTGAGCTCGGTTAACGGCCATCTCACCTAACGTATATCAGACAACAGTGAGGGCGGTATTATTTTGCGGCAGCGAAACCAGGTCGTCCACAGTAGAGGACGTGAACCGTCTTCAGGTATTTGACCATCGATATCTGCGTTCAGTCGCCCGTATCGGGTAGCACCAACGAGTAAGCAACGAGGAGGTAAGGAAGCGGGTGTTTCGCATTGATTGTAAAACGAGTTCTTTTATTCAGCCACCACATTTGCACAGACTTAGATTGTTAGGTCATGTATGAAAGTTACCAGCTAGCTGCCTGCTACAATGATTGCCGTTAGCGGACGCCGCGGCCGACTGGTGCAAAGTGATGACGACTGAGATGAAGCACAAGTCTTGTTTTTGCGAACAAAGGAGGTAATTTAACTGTTATGAGCTTCAGACCAATATAAATCCAGTTAAAATTGATTTCGTTGGGCTAAGCAAGCATTCTAACGGATCTTATTCAATTCCTCATTAAAGTAAACGTGTTATCACTTAATGGATGTTGTCTCAGTTTTCTCAGGACTTGTTCGGGAAAACGGTGGTCCCATACTGACAACTAGCCATTGATTGTGCATTCGCACAAGTAAGATTGCTTCAACCCGAGCTTTCCTTCGCTCAAACATCATGGATCTGTATCATATACTAGTGTTGTGAGTCAAGAACACGGATAACACAAGGGTTACTTATTCAGAAAAGCAACACGAGTTGTGTGCTTCAACAAGATAACAGACAAAAACATTCATCTGTGCACAGTACTGAGCCCAGACTATCGCGGTTGCCATAAACACCAATGTTCAGTTCCTTTACGAACCAAGAACCATTTCATGGGATGCTACACTCCGATGTTTCTTCTTGTCTTTTTCCTGCGACTACTTCATTGTCGAACCTCATGTTCTTGCCCCGCTAGTAAATAACAGCGTTGTGAGTAGAATAGTACGATCGCTCCTCCTCATTACACTGGTTCTTATTTAAAAGTTGTTTTTAGTTTTTTCGCCATAGGAACCCTTGGCTCAGACGTTCGTGTTTCCTGAATCTAATTTATGTTCACAACAAAAAGTCCATTTTCTGCTGCCACTGATCAATCCAGCTGCAATACAAATTCTGTCACTTTGCTAAATCCTTTAAAGTTTTCGTAATGTTTTCAACCAGTTTGTCTGTTTTCTTTTGAACAGATGAATCACTGAGGCGCATCTGTTCGATAATTTTGTGAGAATTCTAGAAACGGTCTACTTACATTCATATATTGTCAATATGGGACGTTCCCCATTAAACGAGAAGTAACGAAATGTTATGAAAAACACACAAACTGTTACTGTTTTGCTACGACTTGTTAATGCACATGATTTCCGGGTAATATCGTTCATGAAACCAAGACAAAGGCTATCGAAAATGTAACAACACTTTGTATTTTTCAAGTTGAACATCACCCACAGTTGATCGCGGCTTTCGTATTCCCAAAGACCTTCTGGTCGGCATCTTTCGAAAAGAAGCACTAGACTCGAGTTTCGCTCTCATTAGGGCTTCAGTTGCGTACTCTAAAAAAATGGAACAAACTTTTCAGATTTTTATTCACTGTACCGTATTCGCACAGTAGACTTGAAAGTTCTGGTCACTTTGGTCTCATCCTTAGTCGAAATGCGCTTAATTGTGTTTCAGCAGATGCGTTTCTATATTGAATAACAGCTAACACATCTTTAATGCGACAAATCTGTTGTTTTGGAGAGTTCAGTGGTGCACATTTTACTCTCGCTGTTGACGAGTGATCGGATGACTGTTCTATTCATAATGATTGAATGTGGTGATCGGAATTTGAGATACCGACCAGAGTGGGTCGGTTTGCAGTACATAGAAGCTTGGAATCCCTGCTACTCATCAACCCTGATTAAGCAGTCTAGAAAATTAAACGACCGCTCATCGATCTCATTTTCTAATGTGAATACAATGCTGTTCCATCTTGAGTTGAAAAACTGTACGAACTGGTCGCGAGAGACGCGTCCCATGATTACGAATGTCGCATACATACTGCCACCAAATATGTGGAAGGCAGATAAACTCACTCATTGCTTGTGCTCCCAGGAAAAGAATGGCTATTGCAGATGCAAGAGGGGAACCCATAACTACACCATCGGCTTGTTTGTACAGAATTTTGTTGAATATGAACAGGGTTGAGTGCAAAGTCCAAGACCAGGTACAATTTCGCGGAGCGATAAATAAGTGTGTGCACTAACAGAGTCATCGCTTTTTAATAAATCTTCAACAACATCAATGCTATGTTTTGCCGGTACACTGGTGGAAGCAAAAGTCACATCCAAACCGAGAAAACTTTCATCATTATCGAATGTCACGTGCTTAAGTTTGTTAACAAAATCACAAGAATCTTTGACGTTGCTTACGAACTTGTTTTGCAACGGTTTGATTATACAACTGATGAATTAGTCCAGCTTGTAAATTGGATTGGTGATGTAGTCAACACTAGGTCTTATGGGCACACCAGTTTTACTTGAAGGTATGTGTTATCGAACATAAGAGACACACGCAGTTTTCTCCTTAAGACACATCAACTTCAGAAGCTAGGGAAAAATTCGGCCTATACGCACAGATAGACAATCACAACATATGTTTTGATCAAGCTCGAGTGATTTACAAGGGAGCGCCTTCCCTTACACAGCAATGCCGTGGTTAAGCTCTCAACATTTATGCAAAGCACATATGCGTTAATCCCAATGATAGCAAACACAGTCATCAAAATACCGCTCAACAAGTTAATGATTTCTGCGATTTCAATTCGGAGAGAAGTCCTAGTCGAGGAGTCATCGGTTAATGTTCATAGGACAGTTACTGTGTCTCTTTTTGAGACAACCGGACAACCTGATAACTATACAAAGGCGAAGGTGGTTAAATGTTCACATGCGATAATTCGGTCGTGTCTAATGTAAGATGAATGATCCAGTGTCAAGCACAGCTGCCTAATGGACAGCGTGGCCGGAGTTCTAGTCCCGGCAGTGGCAAGGATATGTATTATTGATGAGCTCTGTTATGAGAGCGAAACTCGAGTCTAGTGCTTTTTTTCGAGAGGGGCTGACTTTAAAGTCTACGGGAATGTGACAGCCGCGATCAACTACAAGTGATGTTCAACTTGAAAACAACCTGAATAAGGTCACTCGAGGTGGTTAAAACGTACAGTGTTACAACTTGCTCGTAACGTTGTAGTAATCTGAGTCCATTTATTAAAAACATGCTAAGGACGATGCCGAAACTGTTCAACGTCATTCATGCTACAGTTGGTGCAGTATCTCACAACACTGTGTGTTTGATCCGATTGCATCTTGCTTAATTGATCATAGATTTGGGGGATTTCCTTGTTTCTCCCAGAAATTTCTCTCCCTAAAGGCACAGGTTACTGTTCGGTGGAAGTAGAAAACTGTAATTAGAATAGTTCTTCAATAAATGACTGTGCTTTCTTCATTTTCAATTTAGAAACAAAGTTTGCCAAACTGTGTGCTTCAAGGAGACAGCAATATGATATTTAGGTTTAGAATAACCCAATCGAAACTGGTCCTATTTTATTTCGTTTCATTGGGCACCATATGATGTTGATTACGGAATATAGAAAATTGGAAAGTTAGCTTGAAAAAGATTTCTTTTAGTAGACAAAGAGTGGTATTCTGTTTGTAAAGTGTTCAAGAGACACAAAAGTAGAGTGGAGCGTTGCTCATGAAATGTGTCTGTTGAGTCTGTCCGGTGAAAGAGTAACGTATAATCCACAGAACCGTTGTGGTCACTAAGTGTGTCAAGCCTGTACACATTTGGACAAGGTATAGGAAAATCAAAACTGTTGATGAGTAGTAAAATAGCTTAATACAAATTAGACCCCAATCAAAATTGGTGTTAGTTGTCACATTCACACAGACTGTTCTGCTGACATGAGCACTGAACTCAAAAAATGTGACTGAACGTTTACCCACCATAATTCACTCGTGCCTAATGTGACCTCAACGGCGTACGGCTTGGTACAGTTGGCTTATGATAGCGAGGCTGGAGTTCTAGTTTCAGCCGTGGCAAGGATATTCACTATTGACGACCATTAACGGAATCGAAAAGTGAGTATAAATATTTTTCTGAAGAAGCTGGCTGAAATATCTGTAGGGGTGTGACAGCTGCAACCAGTTATGAGTGTTTAATTTATGTGAAATCAATGCCCCCTAGTACTCATCAGTAGTCAGAATAACGTTCAACGATTTTACTGTCTGTCATGATCTCAACTTGGACAAAAGGCCTAGTCGTGTGATCGTTGACATAAGTTAACTTACATACACATACTGTGTTGCTCATGTGGTCGCGTTTCCGAACGTTACATCGCTGTAACAGCACAGCTCGGTAATGCACACATGGTTTTCTGAATGAGTGATTTGGTGAACATAACGACCATTTGAATCGTAAGAGAATCCATTATGTGTAACAGCCTTAACTGGGCAGTCCAAGTGTGACGTCCAACGTACTACGCTAATCATTGAGCGTTGTCTTTTTTACTACGCTCCACTCTACTCTACTACCGCCCACACGGGATTGACAAGATGAATAGTGATCAGTACATACTACATTACCTTGACAGATTTAGTACTGAAAGCAAGAAACTCTCTTTTTCTTCCTGGCTGACTCCGGTGACAATTAAAACTGATGTATGTCCAGAGGAGAGACAAATTCAGACCAGTGAACAAGGCCAGTTATCTTCTCCAAAACTCAAACGACATGACCAACAAGCAGTGATATGCATTGGTTGATGCGATCAAAAGCAATCAACAGCAACGCTCAACCGTACATGATAAAAGAAACGACCACAAAATCCAGCAGAATCAGTATCTCAAAATTAACCTCAGAAACTCACAATCTGTTGCGAGCAAACAGACGAAAGTTTGATGGAATAGGAATAAATTATTTTGGCTGTTTCTGATAAAGGTTCTCCTGTTTTTCATTAGAATAAATTGTGAACCGAGTCCAGTTTTTGTTTTTTTTGTTCCAAATAAAACCAGTTAATATCTAAACTGAAAGAGTACCCATTATCGTGTTCAGTGCTTGATAAAAAGTTAGCCTATCGCCCTGGGGTTTTCAGTGAGACGTGAAATATGGTCGAGCCAACCGCTGTCTCGTAGTCCAATCTGAATTTGGCTTTTCATTTTCATCCTCTCTGGAGTGCACTAACATGCACTCCTTTACTGAAATATTTGTTGCACTACATCTTAGTTATCTCTACACTCAATCTAGATCTTGTCATTGCAATCTTTCTCCTTGTTTACTTTTCGAGAGATAAGAGTTTCCTTTACGTGCTAGCCATTCAATTGGCTAACAAGCATCGGCCGGCCGGACACGAAGGCCTCACTTACATACCTACTGGTCTCATTCCTTCGGGTTTAAACCGGATACGTGGTGTGTGGGTGGAACCGCAAGTGGTGCAGCGCAAGCCACTTGGGGTGATGGTTAAAAGCGCAGACGTCCTTTGGCTTCGATCATTTTGACAAGCTATTCCAACCACCGTATCTAAGGCTCATACAGATGATTATACCTATAACAGTGCTTCAGTGGCCCCATTAACTGCGTATTCCTCTTACATTTTAGACCAACTTGCTGCGTTGAGACTTAAACAATGTAGCCGCCCACATAAAATGCTGCGCACTCGAAAGTGCATTTAGCGAGATAAATATTCAGACCAGAATTTGATTACCCAATAATGTATGGACCGCTGACCATGTTTCGTTTGAGTATCGAAGTCTTTCAACAAATGTTTTCTATCAGTGTTGATAAGATAACCATAAGAATACATCTATTATTCATCTAGTACGATCAACCTCGGAATATGTGAGTTCCGTAAGATAAATGGACACAGTCATTAACTGGTATGAAAGAAACGAATTTCGGCCTATTCAAATGTACACCACTTGTGTCTTGTTAGAGCAGACATAGTCGAAAACCAGTTTTCAGTGTTAACAAATATTTGAACGAGATGCTCGAACTGATCCGTAAATAACGAATGTGGATGTACAAATTAGATAAATCACTTGCTGGGAAAACGGTAACCTAGTTATCTCACACAAATGTACCGAAGAAGCATAATGAGGGGACAAGTTATCCATTGCATTGATGGACATAATCGGAACAAGTAAGCGTAGTGACTGTGATCGCTCATTAGTACTAATCGACACCTAATAGATGGGTAGACGTTCAGATAGATCAACTGAGTGAGTAGGTAGAATGACCGTTATGATAGCTGACCACCCACGTTGGGGTATAACACTAGAATGATGTGAATATTTACTGATACTTCCATACGTTCATCAATTAATTGTGTTGATGGCACTAGTATGAGCCAGAAACAATACGTGGGGTTAGGACAACATGCAATTTCCTTACATGATTCTTCACGTGTATTAGGATTAGTACAATATATAATTCTCCTGAACGTGACTGGTGTAGTTTCGCTCGTGTTGAGATTCATTGTCCGTCAGTTGGTGAGCGATCTTTTGTCAGAATTGTTAATACATTAGAAATGACCATTCTCTTCAAACGTGATTAGTGAACTATATCTAATTATCGACTGATCACTATGTCGTGTTTAGATGCACGCGAGATAATCACTTTCAAAGACTCATTAGTTGTTACTTAGATTCTGATTATCAGTGAGCAATATATGTCTAGTAATTGTGAGTAAAATTGTGAACGACTAGTTATTTTATATACATTGAAAGTTTTCGACGATTTGGATTACCTTTTGGTAGGAAAATAATTGACTGAATTATGTGAGGAAGCTAACTGTTTCGTATGTCATGAAATATACTAGTTCCACTTCTTTTGGATTCATTGGTGAGTAATAGAAAGTTCTGAATTATATAAATTGAATATCACCCAAAAATGGTCGCAGTTATCGTGTTCCTGTGGAAAAGTTTTATTCAGCTACTTTTGAAAAAAACATTGTACTCAAGTTTCATACTCGTTAAAACTGATCAGTAGTTCCCAGTAATGGTTTCGGTAATTTCAACTGTTGTGACCGCCAAAATCACTTGGCCCGCAAATCCGTTTATTGCCCAAACTCCCGTACAGGTCACGTAAAACATGGGATCATAAACGGATACACTCATTTGCCCTGCTGATGTGCATTCACATACATTGGGTGGCAGTACGTTGTCATTCGTTCTGGTAGCACTTCTCCCATAGCGTGTACACACTATTCTGATAGTCTCTTCTGGTTCGTCGTTCTCTTGGCGTTGGGGCTTGCCCTCCTGTTCATGAATGTCGCTTATGAGTAGTATACTACTAACAACCAAACTGCTTGTTATACAACACAAATAGACGAGAAGTCCTACTCATCAGGTCATCAATCGTAGTAAACGGAAGAGTCACTTCGTTTCCATACAAATCAATCGGGCTATCTGGGCATCAGTCACAAGCGAATGTGAATGAGCGTTCCTGAATGGTAATTCTTTCGTGCCTAATGTGAAGTCTGGCGCAGTGGTCAAGAGAGTTTTGTTGGTTTGGCTATAAATGAATGCGTTCTTTTCCCAAGCAAGATCCTTATTAGACTCCATGAGATTGAAACGCACATCTGAAAAACCAGAACAACCTAGATTACCTGGCCTGCCTATGAAACAATTGTGGTACTATCTGGGGAAAAAATCAAACTGACTAATGCATGTATGGGTTCATCTGACCATAGGGAAGCCACGATCAATCACACATTAGTCACACTACCCTCATTTTTGTGATCATATTGTTTTATAAGTGCTCAAAACTCGATACGTTTTACAGTATGTTAGCATCGTATGTATCTACATGTGACTCAGTTCTCTATTGTGGATGGTCAATAGGTTCACAAATAGATTATCACCTTGTCCACTTTGCCAGTAGTGCCACTGATATGATTAGCAGATAGACTATCAACCAAGTACGCTTGGCTCATTAATCGAAATGAACACAGTCATTCAACTTTCTCACTGTCTACGAACACCAAGTGAACAGACAGACAAGTCAACCAAGTCAACCAGGATATATTCTTTATTCCATCAGAGTTTGTTTTGATGGTAGAGGATACAGATCTATTTTGTGACAGGTGCATCGATATTCACAAGAAGTGTGTCTTACTAGAGACGGTTTGCACGCATTTAAAATTGTTTACAAAGTCGCTTGTTTTGAAACATAAAATACTGACTTACTTCGGTTACGTTTGTTGAATATGCTTCTCACAATCAGTAAACAGATGGAAAAATAGCAGACATGTTTTGTTCAGCACATGTCTAATTGTTTCGCATTTTCCAACATTGTCGACCTGAACTACATTGGCTGATAGACATCATTTATTCTGGTTACCAAGTTAGAAAATGTGTATAAGAAGTAATAGCTCAATCTGAAAATCGTTTTTCAACCGCAGAACACAAATGGCCTATTCGACTTATGACACAAGGGAGGTAAGTATACAATAACCTTGTCGAGTAAATACATGTATGGTCGAACGTTGTTAGTACACAGTTAATTGATATACAAACTTATTACGATGAATTAGTCGAATTTTCAATTCGTGTGATACATGTAAACGTGTGCTGTCTTGGGTTGCCAATGGTTACATGTGTACATACATCCTGCTGATGTAACCACATCCCTTTCGGATAGTATCCACCTATGATAGATCCTTCTATCACCCCTCCCACCTTGAACTTTTCATGTAATGCATGAAACCAGAACTGATCATTATAAAAATCATTATTGCAATACCTATGTAAGACCACGGTGAGAATATTAGGAACACTATGTTCATGTTGGTGATAGAAAGTCTTACGGGATTTGTGTAACCGTTTATCAGTTTGACTCGGCTTTTCGAAGTAACCCCAAACCAAAACGGAATCTTATTAATCTTGAAAAGCACAGAAATAAAAGGTAACTAAACAACTAACAAAGATTTTAGATTTGTGATATTGAGAGGAAATTTTAATACGCCTCTACAACATGTATAGATGTAAACAATGTCAGACTGTTTATACTCTCTGATCTAGAAATGCATGGGGTCGATCAGGCCGTCACAGTCATTGATAAAAGCTGACTCAACTGTTAACAACGGAAAACTAATGGCGTGCGTGTTATTTACTAATAAAGGTCGCATTTGTCGATCTGACGGCTCCAAAAAAAGGCCTCCTCTAAGGTGAACAGCGGCCAGAACGAGCGAATGTGTAAACAATGTCTTCCCCCAATTGCACAGATGTTAGGAAAATGATCACACTCAATGATTCTCCAGTAGGAGGCAACTTACGACGCAGAATACATTGAAATGACAGTAAAAGAGTTTCACATTCAAATTCCGACCGAAGTAACACCGAAGAAATTCCTTTTGTAGGACAAATAACCTCACTGTACTTTAAAGATTTGAATGCCAGTCATATTACCGACTTACAATATAAAGATTGTTCACCTATTTTGTCAACCAACCGTCGTTATTTGACTTTTTTCTGAACTTTGTCACTTTGACAGTCTTACAACTTGTTTGCAGCCAGAACGTTACAGGTGCTAACCAATGTAACGTCGAATCCGTCGTTTATTTTCTATTCTGTAGTACGAACTGCTTGTAGAGACTTCTATTGCATAGGCAAACATGTGGCGGACGCAAAGCGTTTACATGGTCATCACATCAAGGTGCGAACAAAAACCTAACGTTGTATTAACTGACTTGATCGGATCTCAACATTAACTGCAATCGAACTTTGATCTTGATGGTTCTAGTAAAGCAAACTTATTTTCATATAAATTGAACATCACCTACAGTTGATCGAATTCCCAATCTGTATGAAAATAAAAATCCCCTACTGCTGGTTATTAGTCAAACTTATTTTACTCA
This sequence comes from Paragonimus heterotremus, assembly GCA_013368495.1. NCBI lineage: Eukaryota > Metazoa > Platyhelminthes > Trematoda > Plagiorchiida > Troglotrematidae > Paragonimus > Paragonimus heterotremus. The sequence continues at coordinate 74,425 of LUCH01002627.1, forward strand.
CCATAGTGCAACCACAATGACTGTATCTCACGTGACTGGCATGTCTTCGATCTAAGAATCAGCATCCTCACAAAAGATGTTCCTTAAATGTCTAGCAGTAAATGTAATGTTTACTCCGTTATATTTAATTATCGAACCAACCAAAACGTTTGTCTACGTTGCGTGTAGCTAAATAACGACTGTAAGCAGGCTGTCGATTGAGCTGAGTGCCTGGGCGATCAGGCAAGAATTGATCGACGAACTGAAGTCCATATTGAAACTTTAAAAACAATTCATATATTATTGTAGAAAGTAAGCATAAATTCAATTTTGATATGAATTCCTTGAAAAAAACAATTCTGTATAGTATACTTCTCTGTCCACCCATTTACACATGGCAGTTATTGCTCATTTCTAAACTACTCCTCAGTCAATTATAACAGATTGCAAGGCAACCAAAGTTTGTCACTAAGTTCAATGCTTCCAATAATTTGTTGCTCATACGATGATCTTCAGCAGTTTTTTGAACCACGAGTCCACAGTTCACCTGCACACTTTACCATTTTCCCGGCAAATAAAATTATACTTCCAAATGATATCTCCTCCAGCTATTTAGATGAAACAGTTTGAAGACAACATCAGATAGGAATTTATCTCGTACCCTCCTGCCACTAATTAATGTGTAAATAACGGTAAAACACACATGCAAAGACGAGACTTAGGTGAAATATTTGAAAATACAAATCGAGCTGGACAATGAGTTATGCTCAATGAAGAACCCATGGCAAACGAAGATTGCCCGTTTTATTCAAAAAGAAGGCAAAGGGAACCACTGTTTCATAAGTGTTTTGATAGTGAAAAACAGCGTATCACAGGATATGAAATATTTTGTTACATTTCAAGCGAGAATATGAGGCATTGGAATAAACATTATGATACATAACATGTGGATGGTATCAACAACATAAATGGAGATCATTGAGCTGTCTCTGTCCTGTAGAACCGACCAGTTTCATAGTAACCTCAGTGTTAACGGAAAAGATGGGTACAGTGGACAAGAAGTGGGTTAGCAGGTTGTTGTCACGCATGATGTCGTAAAAGACGTTGTTAACAAGACGTGAACAGAAACCCGATTTCATTTGACAGGAGGCATATCACAGAAACTGGTCACAGTGTCGGCCCGGTTAGCCTGCTTGTAGCTTAATTACGTATTCCAGATCCAAGCATGATCTCGTTGTGCCATGGGATATTGTTCAGTAATCTCATTCCGGTTTTGTGTGCATAAGCTGCGGACTCAAGTAATTGGTTCACTTTGAAATTGATAGTATCCATCTTTCTCCCATGAAGCTCAGCAGAGGCCGGTTCCACTCTCACTGCGATTTGCACCTGCTACGTATTACAATGTTTTACTGTAGCATACACAACGGAGCGGTAAAATGAAACGTTTATTAGTTTTTTTTATTTGAATCGATGGGTGCATTCTGTCCAGTTTACCAAGACTGTGGTGAAAAAGTGGTTTGGGACGTCAGCGGCTCAGCTCGCACATTCCTCTCACTTTTAAGCATATACGCAAATGAAGTGGCTAAAAATACAAATTGACCAGGCTCGTGAGTGCTACTCACATGCAATCCGAAAGAAATGGACTAATTCTACTTCCACAATAAGCGCAATGGTAAGACTGTTTAAAACATGTCCATATCCAATTATCTTTCAAAGCTGACCTAGTAATGAACACCGTTGAGAAAACGGTTAATGACACGTTGAAACGCACTAATAATGCAGTAAAACGTGTTCTACTCCCATAAGCAATCAGGTTGTCTACAAAACGCGTCAGAAACCAGTCATGTGCTTTTCACGCCTCATTGCATCAGTTTCCTTACAGTTCCAAAAGTATTTACATCAGTAGAACAGAACGTATGCTCGAAAACAGGAACAAGGTGCATATCTCGAAGTGGCTCAGAGATGTGTTATTGGACCCATCAGTGAGTGGCATTTATACAGAGATGAAAACTACGTCATCCATCCCAAAATACTTATCCGTCACAGGGTACAACATCAGTATTGCATCATCGTTTGCAGTCCCCATACATGCTCACAGCTCAGGAATCCTAAGATTTACCGATGCCCTCCTAGTCAGCTGTCAGAAGTTAATTCTATGTACCTATTAACTCTTACTTGCCATGAGTTCACATGTGAATTTAATTCACGAAACAGACGAAGTTGTAGCTTCACCTACCCTATTTAAACTTCACTGTTTTTGTTTGTGTCAACCACACTTTTCCAGACCGAGGAATAAATACTTTATTTCATCCTCAGATCTACTGAATGAATTCTGACATAACAACGTCAAAAAATTTTGAACACGTTAAAAATGTCAAGTTCGCGAGCTTCAGATACATTCCTATCCCTGTATCGATCTAGTGCTGATGACGATTACTGAATTCCGAACTATTCGAGGCATTTTGAAAGAATCTTATTACTAGTGTTGTAATTGGATCTACGACCTACGAGCGCCTGAAAGGAACAGAATAACAGTCAATGAAACGACGGATAGCAGTACGACGGAGTATGGAGTATACACGGTCAGGCAGCCTCTCCCCAGCCAACCTATCCAACCGAGGCTACCGCATGAACAAAGGAAAAAGACTGGCCTTCAGACAGAGCTTCTTTATGTCGTACAGCCCGAAAACCCCATGGTCACAAACCCGTTCGTATTTATAGGGTTTTTTGTGACTAGTAGCAAAGCGGGGTCAAAACAATGGACCAGATAAAAAATTCCAGATAGTACCTAGTAAGGTTGTTGTTGTGATGACAGCAACACCTATGGGAATAGGTGAGGTTGGTCGTGAAGGCCAGAACAGTGCACGACCATGACATAGGTGAAGGTCACTCACAAGTGCACTTCGTTAGTCTCCTATTCACACATTATTTTCGGAGAACTGGCAACTTCCCCGACATGTAGTAGTAAGATTTCTTTTGATTTTTAACTGCTATTTGTTTCATTCTGTCGCACGCATGTAGTAAGTGAGCTTTTCATCACTAAACGACTAAATGTCTTGTGGTATCTTAACTAATGCATTTCTTGGATGTGACTACCTAATGAATGACAGCTTCAGAATTTCACTTAAAAGTCTGCATAACATTTGGTGGCTTTCACTTTTCTTTATTCAACGTCTTTCAAATTCGCGTTTTTCTTTTATGGTTGAATGTAGAGTTAAAGTTCAGATGAATGCATAACCCAGAGAGACTACGTGACCACGTATACTCCATACTCTGTCGTTCATTACCGTTATCCGTCCTACTGTTATCCGCCGTTTCATTAACTGTTATTCCGTTCCGTTTACGCGCTCATATGTGCAGGGAATGTGCCTTTTAGGGGATTGTATGTGTCAATTCATGTTCTGAGGATGTCAAACAGCATACGATGACTCACGTTAGAAGTTTCTTCCAAAAATGATTACTTCTAGGGGCAACACGTTCTTATGAAGTTTCTGTTGAAATTTAGGATACTAGGTCACGTCATTGCGTTGGTCGTCTCTTTTAGCAGACCACTGTCTTTGGTACCGTAAGTTTGTCTCTCAAACTTTACTCCCCTTTAGAAACGACCAGGCGGACTGAACACTACTCATACAAGGTTGTGGTTAGGCGTTTGGATGTGATAACTCAGCCACACCATTCTGAGGGCTGAAGTGCAAATTCCGATCCGGACGATGAGCTCTGATAAAACCGAAACTCGAGTCTACCGTCCTCTTTCGAAATGAGCTAGCCGAAAGCCCTATGTGAATTCAAGACTATGACAAAGTGTGGGTAATATTCACTCCGAAGTAAACTTACTGTGTTCGAAGCAGTTGACCTTAGCTGGTTGAACACTATTGGTGTCATTCGTGCACACAACTGTTTGTGGTTGCACCGGAGAACAATACTGGGCCGAGTTATTTTATTCGATTCTTATCGTGTTAAGCTTACCTAAAAGCAGTAAAACGTCACTAATAGAACAGAACTATTTACTTCGTCCACATTGCATTACCTCGTAAGTGTGAGGTGCATTAGCTTTCGTTCATTTACATAATACAACCCGTAATTAAAGACTGACAGTACATTGGTAATTTTGACGCGGTACTCAGACGAAAATTAATCACGGACAACTCTGAATTCAACTAGTGCATTAGGTGACAGTGAGTACGCATTAGACAAGTAGCGTAAGACAGAGGTGGTTAATCATAAAGAAGATCTTGAAAGTCTTTCATTCGGTTACGACCATCATCCATAAATAGGCAGTAATGAGTGTTCAGTGCATGTGTCAAATCAAAACGGTCAATCATAATCCACTCCATTATAGGTTTCCAATTAACTCAGCGCACGCAGGGGAAATGCATAACTTTGATTAGTTGTGTTGTGAAGTTTATCAACCAGCAGCGCAGAGTGGTGACGCAACCATCGAAAGATGAAATAGGCAAACTGTTTATAATGAAAACCTTTAAGACAACGAAGAAGATTATCGATGATATTATTACGGTGTCGGTCAAAGTTGTCTACGTCAACAGTCCGAGTGTGGTCAAACACCACAAATCATCTTAATCGAACGTTCAGCCAGAATTACTTATCAAAAAGAGAGCGAAATGACAAACGAAAAATTCCCATGCCAAAAGGCATCTCATTGAGCTGACGGGAGTCGTCCTAACGACATGCCTACAATAAACCCAAGCTATCTGATCAGTTTACTGAATACACGTTGACACATCTACTTAGTGGTGAGTTTTGTAATTATATGAAGGCCCTTTTCGTAACATCCTGGTAATCAGTCGAACAAGTTGCGTCAATGGAACATTCATAACGTTATTGATCTTTAAAAAACGTTGGATAGTGATTTGCAGATACAACATTCAAACAGAGAGGTGCACCGTACAAAAGATTACAATCAGCCTCATTAGAGATTAACAAAGAATGCCCCCTCGTGGTATACCATGTACCATCAGTGGATGCGCTCGAAAATCCCAACTGAGACCAACCTGCAAAAGATAGCAATTTGGGTTGGGTCCATTAATTGTCTCGCTTAGAGTAATTCAATAGTTTGAGCGCTCGTTATGTTATGGAACCATGTTATCGCAAAAGCAACGTCATTTCAAAATACTTAGTTGACATCCGAACAATGCTCTGTAGCTGATCTTGAATGTAGATTTTGTTGGAAAACCAGGTGGAAATTAACACAGATAAAGTCACAACTATTTACTCAGTTAACAAACAAAATCAGTCGACAAAATTAGTTTGGATCAGTTTGGAAAATTGGTAAGTTTTGAATCGTAAAATCGAAACTTTAACATGAAACTCATTGTTTAAGGCAAAGATTGTACGAAATTGAAGTATGGTATAACTCGAACATCACACAATTGATCGCTGCATTCGCATTCCGATGAACACATAAATCGGACTCTTTAAAACGAGAGTACCCGAATTAACCAATTCAAACACAGCCACATTCGCGTATGAGTAATGCTCAGTATACGCGCTACTGGAGAGCTCTGACAAAAGTGAAAACTTTCCAAAAAGGACTGGCTAAGAAGTGTATTGGAGTGAGAAAGCTGCTATCACCCCTGAATTACATTCAATCTTATCACCCAAGACATTCTACTATGTGTCAACAACAAGATCTAGCAAAGAACTCTGGGCAGTTTTTGACTACTTTCTATACTGAGATACTTCAGATTTAAAAGAATTTTGTAGCTAGATACGGAAATCCCACTTGTTTGTCCTAATCTACCGATAGAACACAAAAAGATGGAAGTATACATTGATTTTTGAACAAGTTTCTCCATGTGCCTTAACTAAGACTCATTGATGTCTTAAATTTGATGATACCACAGTCAGAGTGAATCAAGCGTCAGAATCATGAAAATATACCTGCACCAGAAACAACGGTCCAGTTATTCACCCAGGAATGAACTGTTTACTAAACTCACAGAGATTACTCGGCATTATAAGGACATAGTCGTGTTACAATGTTTTCATTGAATTGCTAGAGAAATCGTTTTATATGCGAATGTGTGAAATCACATAACACAATATTTGATCTAACGGAATTCAGTATTCGAAGAAAATTACTGAAAAGTGGAGAGATTGTGAATAAAAGCGAATACAAACTAAACCTGTTGTTAACTTAAACAAGCATGTCGTGAGACAAAGCTTACAGTGCTTGGGGAGATATACATGATGACAAAGTGATTATACTACCCAGTATTTCGGGTGCAGTTCTATATAGCCAGTTCTTAACGTATGTGCTGTTTGTATCCAACTGACGTTACTACCAATACAGTAGCCGTAATATGCGTCACGGTTGCAAAACTGACCTTGACACGGTCCCGAAATCGTTCAGCTAACATCTTTACATCAAGTCTGTGGTTGATATCTGATAGAAAAACATGTCGTACTGTTGTGAGCCAAGAACGTGGATGAAGCAAGAGTTGGTTATCCAGGAGATCAATACATAGGTTACGCGCTTCAATATGACTACAAACGAAAACACCCATCGGCATACGACACTGGTCTCAGAACGCCACAGTTGCCAAAAAAGCCGTTGTTCAGTTCCTTTATATACCAAGGGCCATTTCACGCCACGCTGCACTCGAGTGTTTCTTCTTGTATTTTTCTCGCGGTCACTTCAACGTCCAAATTCCTGTTCCTGCCTCACTATTGAATAGTAATGGTGTGAGTAGTATAGTGCGATCGTTCGTCCTCCCAAGACTACTAGCAGATATCATTAAGAAACCTACTAGCAACTGTTTACTGAGTCTCCTATGATAGTTCGGTACCCCTGGGTGGACAAACAGTCATCATGGTTTTAAGCAAACACTCAGACAACTGAGTGTTTTGCTTCACACAAGAAACAAATTGGGGACTTTTAGGTGAACTCCAGATTCTTGGTTAAAATGTGCTCCCGGTTTTTATGAAATTCCATCCGCGTATGTATGAAAGAGGACGGTTGACAACCTTATCTATTCCAGAGAGATGAACATTCTAATAACACTTGTTTGCAAGGCATGATATGTACGAGGTTAACCATCGTACTGGAGCCGGTCTGGAGAAAGAGTGAGGTAAAAATAAATCGTCTGGTTTGCAGAATCGATACATATGGACGTAAGCGCATGCAGTCTGCTACGTCCTCTCGGCTTAATGCTGACGAGAATATTGGTAGGGCTGAATTTATCTACACCGAAATGAGATTTAAAGCAATTTGTTCTCTTGATGAGCATTGAACAAAGCATTTTGAAGACGCAAATCACATGAAGCTCTCCGGAGTAACATTTCATACATGCTGACTACACATTAAGCTACGGTTCCATAGGATGGAAGTTGTGAATTAGGAAATTGGGCAGACAAAAAAATATATAAAACTATAGGGATGTTAACTGTCAGTGCATCCGCAACGTTAATATAAATTGTCTTTGAACACAGCGGGGATTTTGACATCTGGAGGTCAAAGCCTCAACAAACTGAAGGATACGTTTCCAGTTGCTTCGACAAATAACAGGGAATGCATCGCAAACTGTGACTGCGTTATGTTTGGATTAAGTGTTTTGCTACTGTTGACGCTGGGTGCGGTCTGTTGGCCCATATACACGCGTCTGACGTTTTTAGTTGTGCTTCCAGCCCCTTGGAACACACTGCTCGAGACAAGAAGCCAACTGTCGATTTTTTTATCCCCATGTAGCTCATAATGTAGCTAGAAAAATATCTGTCTGAACAATTTCCGTACCTGTTTATCCGATCCGTTAAACCATTATTTTCGCCCTTATCTTAATGTTTAAAACGTAAAAAATGTTACTCCGGAGAACATCACAAAATAGGATGTATTTTTTTGAGAGAATTTTAGAACACAGCTGTCGAATAAGCAAGATAACTGATCGTGCATACCGAATTACCAAAATAAACAGCTTGTTAAAAAATGTATGAGACTGAACCCAGTGTGTTATGAAAACCCTTATGAAAATTTACAGTACACGTCATTTGACAATAAAAAGGTTTCTAACCAGAAAATTGTTTTTGATGAACAACCGAATACTTCAGTTTAGTTCAATTCAGCGACTAACAGATTTACCAAGAGCAAAGTCTCGCATGTGTTTGACATTCCATTGAATACTGTTGATATTTATTGAAAGGCGCAGTTTCAATATGGATGACCGTGATATATGAAATTGATGCTGGTATGACAATAGATATGAGGTAATGAATTCTGGCAACAGAACAATTAACATGCGATCGCTGCTAGCCTGAGATGAATTCTCACTCAAGTGTGACTGAACTGGTTGTGCTGGATAGTGAACAAAGCTTCACTTTGAACGTAGCGGTGAGAAGACGGAGATTGGTAGATACTGACATTTCGCATTACCTCTTCAGCACCAAAAACAATAACCAGGGTTATATATATATATATATATATATATATATATATAAGTAGTGAGGTGGGGGTGAAGAAAGACTGTGACTGCGCGATTTACCTCTTACGTACAAGGGTCACGTAAACTTTTGTTCCATTTATTAATTGACACATGTTGGCTACCGGTCTTAGGGTTAACCTCAAATAGACAACGGGGATTACAATAAGCCATGCTAACTAGTATTTTCTGTGTTTCGCTGAGGTGGTCCCGATTACTCGTCTCAAGCCAGCACTATATGTTGAAAAATAATTATATGTAAGCCTTGGGCTGTTATGGATCTAATGACTTCATGTCATGTTCTGCACCCCATTTGCTGTTTTATTTTTTCACCACCACCCCACCAGTGTTATGTATATTCCTTATTATTTCCACTTGGTAATGATAAGGCAACACAAAATAATGACATCTACAAGAGTCCGACTTCTGACTGCTATATTCAAATTTATGAAGAGAAACTAGTGCTTCATTGCTTCAAGTCCTTTTTGAGGTTTTTCTTGTCATTCGCTGCACCATGCATGCCAACGGAACTCATGCTCAAGGAAGGCAATGTATCCCTGAATGTGCCCGATTCTACACACTTGTCAGTTTTGCTTCCAGCAGTATTTATGTCTTAATGACCATAATTGCATCCCCACTTAAACCAGAGTGGAAAGTTTTGGAACATGCTTGCTCACCAAATTTGCGGAGAAGTCAGGGTTTGCGGTAGTTTTGTTTCGAGTTCAAAGCTGTCCCGAAAGAAGAATATTGTAATTTGCGTTTAACTATATTTCACTATTTTGCCAAGAGTATATCGAAGACAAATATATAACATTTCAGATACTTTCAGCAGAAGACTGGACATGATTCTGATGAGAACGTTCCATGCAGCACAACTAAGACTTACGTTCTCTTCTATACCACCTGCACGCCTTCATCTCAAATACGTAGTGCCCGGTTGTGCTACCTCGTTTTGTATCTACCCATTCGCTTGTTCCTGTGGAGCAGGTTACATTGGTCGCACAACAAGGCGCTTGTCGGAGAGAATAGGCGAACACCATCCTGTTTGGTTGACGACCAGACAAAAATGAAAGATTTCCAGGGCAATTGTAGCCCACCTAGCTGACGCGGATCACAGAGTCAATGTGGATGTCGCATTAAAGCCGATCTACCGCGTCACACGTGTTCACACCAGAGGTGTGAAATGTCGCATCTTGGCTGCTGCGGAGGCGATCGGAATCCGGCTGCGAAACCCTATTTTGTGTGCGCAGAAGTCTCTTGTTCAAGCACTAAAGTTACCGTGGCCCGTCGTCGTTGAAATAATTGACAAGGTACCACAGTAACCATGTCCGAAATCCTCAAATGACACTAGCTTAACACTGTATTAGATTTCACAAAATCCTGACTTGATAACTAATTTCATATTTATTGTGTTGTGTTTGACCTGAAGATGGCACAACAAAAAAGAGCTCGTTCGCCACATTTTGACCTTGTGGGAAATCATTTTAAAGTGAGGTGGTTCTTTTTATGAAGAAAACCAATTGAACTTTTATTTAAGAAACGAAACTAGCAAACGTGTGAATATTTAGTTTATTGGAATACTAGTTGTCGCGTATATGCATTGTGTGTGTGGCTGAAGTACCTGTTGCTCATATACCTACGATTGGAAGGTGTTTTCTCACAAGGTCGACTACTTCATTGATAAACTGATTGAGAATAACGCAAAGTTACGAGCAAGTATTAATACTCTACGTTTCAACCACCCAGGGTGACCCTCCTCAGAAGTGTTTGACTTCATTTGTACTAAATTTGGTGCGGATATCCTATAACTGATTAATAAGCGAATCACTTTGACGAAGAAACATGCCAATTGCGTCAATCACCATGTGTTCAATGTTCGTCGGTTACTTCAATTTGAAAGCTCAAGTTTGTGGAATGGGATTTTGAAAATCACAATGGAACGGTGCCGAAATGTGTGCATTCTGATGGCTTTCACTTAACATAGTTTGCTAACAAAGTTGAAAGATATTTTAGAAGCATTCCCTACCCATTATAGATAGCTCAAGAATGGCATACTAGGAAGAAAAAGCTTGAAACACTTGAGTTAAAAAGAAAGTAATAAATAAACAGAAATTGATTATTTAATAAGCAATATGCTTCGTAAACTAAACTTCATTACACTGCCGCACGCGAGTCACAACACTAGAACAGTAAAATGTGCTAGTTAATCAACTGAGGAGAACACAACATTAATAACGTAATATTAGTCAACTCTTCAACCAGCTAGAGTGTACTTCGTCGAGTGTTAAAATCGACTGAAAGTCCACTTGAGGCCATTATAACGTTAATTATTACAACCTGTTCACAAATTTGTGTTGTTCTCATTCCATCAATTAGAAACACGTTGAACACGATACTCATTCTCAGTAGATTTGCTGTGGACACTTTGCCAATGAACTATTTTCATGGGTAGTCGATCAGCTGATTAATTTCATACTGAACATTACTCACCTCTGATAGTGGCTTGCGTATTCAGACATATTTTCAGCAAGCCCACATTAAAATAAACATTATGCGAAAATTTCCCTTTTGTTAGAACTCGTCAGTAGTGTGTATCTTTGATTCTCCAGATACCTGAATTCCGGCCACGCTTGTGTGAGACAACCGTACACTGACTCCACAGTAAGCACGACCGAAATATCATATATGAGTGTTCAGTCGCTTTCATGCTTGAATTTTGATCAGGTTGCCGACCGTCTCGGAAGGAACACTAACTACTGCCTGTAAAATCAGACCGATAACCTCGCAGTTGTAATCCCCTGAGTCGTCAAAATTTCCAGGTTTATTGAAGTTAGCAACAGTTTGGTTTACTGACGAACAGTTGGGCATTTAAGTAAGTTCGTATTGAATAATACTGAAGCTTATTAGCAGCATTGGTGTTCATATAGACTTCCATGTCAGCCCTTTAGCCAAAGAGATGTTGGGCACATGAGTCTCATGTAAAGGCTGGAAATTCTGTCTAAATGCGAAGGCTGAGGTCAAATTTGTGTAATGTTCAACGTGAAAGTAACACACACCAGTGGTTGGGTCTAGAATCAAGCCGACTAATGGGAACTTATTACATTCAAGTAAAATTTCTTGTAAGCCGTTTCATAACGTAGTACTGGATAAGAGTTTCACTACGGATGATTCCATGCATTTGATGTTGCATTAGGCAATTGTACAAAATCTCTGCAAACCACAAGGAAAAAGTACTGAGTGGGATAAAAAAGAAAACGTTTCAAATTTGTGCAGTTTTTTAGAAAAGACAGAGACTAGCCCTCGGTTTCCAATGGTTGTCCGTAAAAATATCGTTTCTCTTTAAACGGACACCCACAAACTAAGTTCATTTTAGGGCGGAAGTAAATCACTTCTCTGCTTGTATCACCTTTAATTTTCTACCCCTAGAAAGCACACACCCACATCGAGCGAGCACATCAATTGTCTGATTCAAGTGGTTTGAATTTTGAAACTCAAACTGAGTAAACTTGTACTACAGAAGTCGTGATGTTTGTAAGTGTCAGAATGTCGAACGGTTAACCAGACGCAGCTGCTTGCCTGTGAATCTACAGAACTTCATGGCAGATTCTATTTAAACACTGAAAGAAACGGTGCACTGTTGTTGTCACGTGATACGTACCATAAAGTGGGACGACTGTTGCTAGAGCTTTAGACGGACACATTTTCACTTGACGCAACATTCGACAGAGAATAATTTTAGATCGGTAGAATGGTTACGCGAAACACAAATCGAGACAGATCAGATAGGATTTGGATGTGACAGTTAGACATTGATAAATTCATCTTTCAACTTGAACGCCACTCACATTCGATCCCAGCCTTCGAATTCAGAAAAGCTTTTCGACCGGCCTACATCGTGAGGAAGCACTAAACCCGAGTTCCACTTATAAGAACTTACCGGTTGTGCATATCATTGTCCCAGCCAAAATTTGCACTCTGACCTTCGTAATTGTGAGATTACCGTGTTAAATACAACGTCAGTACCCTCACAATGTGCGTGGTCGATCAATCATATCAAAACACTCAACCACAAACCCGTGTGAATAGTGATAACATTACCCGATCGTTGTAAAAAAAACATAGGGATGCTCTGTTTATTCCGATCGATAATCTTGCGAATTCACGACCTTCTCAATTAGGTTGAAGTCATGGGCTTTCTTGAATTAACTGAGCAATGTATACGGTAAATTAACTGAATCTCAGGAATCTGAACTGTTTTTGTAGACAACCATTTCCACCATCAGAGTTTGCCGACTTGCATTCCCTTTGACCTAAGAATGAGTCAGGCACAAAGCTCATGAGTGAGGTATGCTGACTCAAGTTCAGTTCTGTAAAATGGTCTTAACGATTAGCCTCATGAGGAAAGTGTCGATTTATGTTATCGTTTGTACTTAGTACTATGCAAAGCTTTATATTCCAGTTACTGCGCACAGACAAACTTCACTTTCTGGAAGTTCGGTAGCCTGCTGACAGAAAACTTTATTACATAATTCACGGTTATTGCGAAAAAAATATAATTCACTTGATTGTATAAGTCATCGAAGGAAATTATGTAATAATGAGCCGCCTAATTTTAATTCAGGATTCTAGTAAATCAACCCAATCAATTTTAAACACGGTATAATTCCATGAGAAAAGTTAAATATGCTGGATAGCCTTTAAAAGCCGACAAAATTAGCCAATGAGTCGAATACTTGGCGTATTTTCAACACGTGTAATGACCACCACTAACGTTCATCCACACTAGTAATATTTTAGTCGGTGTGGATAACATAAATGCAGTCTTTTCATATATCTATTTAGCATTATGTCATAATGTGGTGGATTGTCAGGCCGGAGGGGTGAGTATTCAAACTCTCGGCGGAATGCCTCAACGCAGGGGGGAGGCACCTCCACAAACCCTCAAAGATCGGATGTCGGACAACAGAGGCAGTCGGATGAGTTATCGCTCGATCGGATCAGACCAACTGGCTTGACAAGGAGGCCAGTCAAAGTTCACAGTGGATAGATGGGGGACAACACAAGCGAACGGACGAGCCATCGCTCAACGGAATTGGAACAACGGACGAAGATTGGCAGGCCGAAAACCCCCGGATAGAAGGCGCCGATCACCCACATAAACCACGCAGAAATGCACACGACGCGTGAGCGGAAACCTCGGGATGTTATGGACTGGAATTCTGACTCATAAACACGAGCGCGCGCGTATTGGACAATGAAGATTGTGCTTTATTGGACGCCTTTTCGCTTCAATAAGTTGGCAGGTTGAAAAGACCAGAGCCCTTGAACCATTTCTTTTGTTGAGTATTAGTGGCTTTTAGTTTCCACAACTTATCGCAGCTGTCGCATTCTCATCGACTTCCCAGTCGGCTCCTTTTGAAAAGGAGCACTAAACTCGAATTCCTCTCTCATAAGAGAGCTCATCAGTAATACATATCCTTGCCATTGCCGGGACTAGAATTCCGGCCACGCTTTCATGAGGCAAGCGTGTTAACCACTGTGCCATTGACTTCACATTAGGCAGGACTGAATTATCGTATGTGAACGCTCAACCTCTTTCGCAGTAGCGTACTACTCACAAGTAGTATACTGCTCACAGGCGACGTTCCGAAACAGAAGTGCAAGCCCCACCGCCAGAGTGACGACGGACCAGAAGAGACTATCAGAATAGTGTGTGCACGCTGTGGGAGAAGTGCCACCGAAGCGAATGACAACATACTGCCACCCAATGCATGTGAATGCACGTCAGCCGTGTAAATGAGTGTACGCGTGTGTGGTTTTATTCTTAACATGACCTACACGGGAGTTCGCGTTATTGACCAGTATACAGGCCTAGCTTCTTTTGCGTTCAAAAAAACGAGTAAATCTCATGACCTCGGCATTCTTTTCAAACTTTTCAAAGTCAGTGTTTTTGGGCTTACTGTTTATCAACTTCAGGATTAATAGAGTTTTAGATGAACTCAATAAGGACACTTCAGTTAGTAACCTTTGTCCACTATGCGAAATTACATTCTTTAGTGCGGTCTCTTGTCAACTCACTTGCCACAGTTATGGTTTTACCAAACGTTTCCTTGCAATGTTTAAAAGTAGTTGCCATAAATTAGTATGAATTCATATCTTGTACATTATACGTTTATACCTTCGAATTCAGCTGTACCATCAAAAAACAAGCAGGAGAGAACAGTTTGAATTTACAACGACAAACAGCACTGTGTTACTCGACAAGCTTAAGCAAAGCGATGTATGTGGGATGCATAATTAAAGCAGAACGACCATTTTAGAGCTTCCCAACAGTCTCAGAATCGAGGGAATTTATCACGTTTTTGCTAACTTACGGCTAATTTATGCAAATTTTTTACGTCGATCAAGCAAGGTGTTCGATTGGTAGATACTGACTTACTTCTTATCAGCTTACACAAATTTTGTTCAGCACATCCAAATGACAAAAATTTATTAGGATGAACAGAACGCAGAATACAGAAAAACATAAGTTATAACACGATCCAACATTTGGTAACTGGGAAGTGGGACATTTGTGTGACGAAAGAAATTAGCCGAATTGCCAGTTTTGTAACAAATAGGACCAAAACAGTATACCGAATAACATCGTGAATTATGTATAAGCCTTCATGCTTCTAAAAAGTAGTATATAGTAAGTAGTAGTCAGTTTGAAAATACTGCGAGAGATGAGAACTGGTGATATTTGGTAAAATCAAGATAATTGATATTCCGTGTATAGTGAATACATGATACATTAAATAAAACGGTGATTATTGACTACTTCTCAAATTGACCCGCCAATTACTGATTATGGCAATCAACGTGATAAAACAATATTTACCATAATTTTTCATCAAACCACTGCATCAACGTTTAAGGAAAAGTACGGTGGAAGGGGGGAAAGGAAACATTACTCAATGTCAGGAGTCATGGAACGTGAACCAAACATTGTCATAGCGGATCAACAATGGTGATTATGAGTGACCTCAAAATAAACACTCAGTTACGCCGTAAAACCACAGCACAAATCACTGGGTAGTGCATGGTGCAATACAATTTGATAATTAGACCTATCGAAACCAGTCCCTTGGACTTAGACTGGGTGATTGCAAATGCTTCCTTTCCAAAAGTTTTAGGTCGATTTCTTTTTAGTTTGAGGGCCCATTGTGTAAGCCAGATTCGAGGACTAGTATCATTGACAGACTTACGGTACCACTCTAGTTTTGCGAGCCAAGAACGCGGATGGCGCAAAGGTTGTTTATTCAGGAAGGCAACAAGTGGGTTATCGGTTTAAACAAGACAACTAACAAAAACACTCATCTGCGTACGGTACTAGTCCCAGACCGTCACGGTTGCCGTAGGCACCAATGCTCAGTTCCAGCATGTACCGAAAAACATTTCATACCATACTGCACTCCAGCGTTTCTTCTTGTATTTCTCCTGTGGCTACTTCAATGTCAAAATGTATGCTGTTGTCCCCACTACTGAATAGCAGTGGTGTGAGTAGTATCGTACAGTCGCCCCTCCTCACTTCACCAAGAGTCCAACTGGACCCACTATGAACTGATATGTTCATGGACTACTCGAAGCCTCAACGGCTAATTTATATAATAGGGAATACATGTTCTTATCTATTCCACGTTGACTACAGACTAGAAGCTTGTAACGACCTGTCACTTGCAGTATGATCTTTTAAGCAGGCATGTACCGGTACTCAATTGGCTGTTGAAGCCGAAGCAAACAGTGCATTTCGATTTCTACGTGTAGGAGTAAAACGACATACTGGCAGTACTATACAACATTCTGTTTGTAGAGATTTCCTTATTTTTGTTTTCGAACGATGTTTCATTCCTGTACAATAACCTTTGTGTCATCTG